>JAABKJ010008207.1:0-11504 GCA_011634705.1 Andricus grossulariae | reverse complement strand
TCCGATAGATCTACTGTCATAGACAGATAAATTCAAAACTCAACTGCGATCAAACCGTTTAATAAACTCGAGCAAAACTTTTTTACCCTAAATCGAGATTTTATCAGTTTTCCTACAGACATTCTCGTTATCTGACAGTTAAACTTTGATTTTCAGTGTAAATTTATTTATTTTTAATCGCATGTAAATAAGTGGAATTCATCCCTCAGGAATTGCCACTTTTGAACAACAGATGGCGCCAGGCTGTTGGCGCGTCCGTACTCAATACATTTACGTATTTCGGTAAATTTACACTGATGGTCGGTGTAATTTTCAGCAGATTTTTGTTTACAGTGTATTCTTTGAAATCTAATTTTTTAAATACCAATAATTACGAAAAACGATAAAATAATGTAAAAACCAATTGTTCGAAATTGTAAATCTTCTTTCAAATTTAATGATTTTTGTTCAAAATAACCGATTTCAGGTGAAAAACTTAAACATAACCTTAAATTGTTCCAAAATTGCAAATGTTCTTTGAAATCTATATCGAAAAACGTTAGTTTAACCGATAATTGTAAAAAAAATTATCTTTGTTTAAATATAATGATTTTTTTACTAAAAGTAACGATTTCTGATGCAAAACGCTAACATAACCAAAAATTGTTAAAAAGTTTTGAATCTTCTTTGAAATCTAATTTTAAAAAAATACGAATTTCTGACGAAGAACACTAACATAAAGCAAAATTATTAAAAGATTCTAAATCTTTTTCATATTATAATGATTTTTGTTTGACAATAAAAATTTTCGATGAAAAACACTAACACAACCTAAAATTTTTAGACATTTTAAGTCCTTGAAACTATGATTTTAGATTTAAAATTCTTTTTTAAAAATACTAATTTACAGCGAAAAGCACTGACATGAAACATGTATAATATTTCAATAATTTATTAGATAAATTGAAAGTTTTAATTTAACCGTGCAAGAGTATTAAAAAGCACAATTGTTTCTCAATTCGCATACGGTTTCCTATGATTTCTCTTATTAATAGGGATTATTTGTCGATTTATTTTTCAAAATTTCAAATTTAAGATATAAAAGAACTTCAAGTAATAAAAAGTCAATCAGGTCTTGAACAGCAATAATTGCGAGATTTTCGAGATATTTTGTTACACTGCCTTTTTTTAGATAGAAAACGAATCAATTGTAATTAGTAAATTTTTGAAGCTTTTCTAATATTAAAGTGTCACATTTTTATCTTTTACAATTTTTCAATTTATGTATTTTGATCACTTGCAATTTTAAATTGTATAGTTTTGAATTTTTCTATTTAAAATTGGCCGATTTTAAACATACGCCACAAAGAAATAAAACTTGCACGTTTTATATTTTCATGATTTCGCTGTATCAAACAAACAAGTCTTCCTTATTTGAATTTTTACTGCGTGAACCCTCAAATACTTCGGTTTCTAGAATTCATAATTATGAAATTCTTTCTCGTCGAACTGTTAGCGTTTTAATTTGGAGCATTTGACATATTTCTATTTGAATATCTTGAATTTTGTGTGTACTCTATACCTAAGGTCATTTGATACTAACATCAAAATAAATTTCACTCAGAATTTTTTCGCCAACCTCCTGTTAACACGAAATTAGATATCGAGTTGAAAATGTGGTTAATTAAGTAAAAGGCACTAAGGAAGGATTATCTACGGTTACATACTTATAATTACAAACAAAAATCTATTTTTGGAAATTTTATTTTGTAATTATAAAACCTCCTTATTGCTTTTTATTTAATTACCGAAATTTTCATCCCGATACCTCATTTAGTGTGGAGAGGACGATGGCAACAAAATTATCGGTAAAATTGCTTTGAGGTTAGTATCACATGGCCTTAAAATCCGGCGCTCAACAAAAAAAATTATTGCATTCTAAATGCGAAAGTCAATCGCAAGATTTCCTGACTTCGTTTCAAAAGTTACAAACAGTTAATTCATATTAAATTACAATATTTTACAATAACAATTTCAGGGTGCACAGTCTTCCCTTTTTTTCTTAGTTTCTCATTTTTTCTTGAAGTTTCCCTTTTTCCCCTATTTCCAAAAAACTTCCCCTTTTTCCCCTTTTCTCTTTAAATATACGATATTTGCAAATAAAATATTTGAATTACGCGGAAAATTCCCTGAAATTAGTAAGTGTACCCATTATTGAATAATAATTAAAGCAATTATAGCACTTCAATCAATTATTTATAAATAAATAAGGTACACGTTTCAAGTGCTGAAACATTTTAAAGCATGTTGAAAATGGGACAACTGGAGGCAGAAGTTGTTATCCAATATAAAATTGGAAGTTACAAAATATATAGTAATTTTTAAATAAGTATTAGAAGTTGAACACTTTTTAGTTAAAATGTACAAAATTACATACCTAATTAAAAAATGGAATATTCCCAATTCATCAACTGCAATGTTGAATGTTCTAACTTGAGCAATTTTTAATTTGAATTTAAGAGTACTGAAGAGTAGGGCGGAGTGAAAATGCTAAAATGAATCAAATCGTTTGAGCTGAGGGGAAAATAAACTTGTGGGTCAACATTCGACAAAAGTGAAAAAAATTTTAATCCGTAAAAGTTAACGATTTCAAATTCAAAATATTTCCTGTTGGTTCAAAAATTATGACGAATTTGTTATATTGACAGCTTTTACTATTCATCATTTTCCTTTTTCGGGGAAAAAAATGTTGTGGTGATTTAGGATTTTTGGGATTCCATTTTTTCTGCGATTTCGGAACGTTATAAACACCACGAAAAAAATGTTTCTCATGAATAAAAAATAATATGTTTCTTTGGATGTCAACCCACAAATCGTTATCCCTCAGCTTAAACGATTCGATTAATTTTAGCATTTTTACTTCGCTCTACTGAAGAGTCTATTTTTAAATTTACATTGATAGTATTAATTATAGTAAGGAAGAAATGATAAATCTTGGAAAGATGTATTCATGAGAACGATGTTAAACATGTCAAAATTGTGTATTTAACTAATTTTATTTTTTCTCGGACTTTTTTATATCACTGTGAATGGATTTCCAACGACCTAGGTATATCCAATTTTTAAAAATAAATTCTTTAATGGCAGAAATAATTGAAAAATCATTGAAAATTATTTAAAAATATAACATTTCTTATAAAAAGATTGTTTGTTCTTTTCGACATGTAAAAAAACAAAATAATTTCATTTTTTCATATTATTTTTCCACATTTCCCATATGTTTCCCCTTTTTCTTGAGAAAATTACCCTATTCTCCCTCTTTTGAGCTCCTTTTGCACCGTGATCCCTGCGATTTTGAAACAAATTTCTTTTTGATACATAATTTAAAAAAATCTTCTATTTATTTACATCTGAAGATTTTAATTGGATTACGTTATCTTTTTCTGCAGAGGTGACTTCTATACGAAGCGGATTAAGGAAACGAAAACGACCTGAATCTCCACACAGCACAGAACCTCAAGTTTCCGAGGAATGGGTCGATGAAGACAAATTAGAACTTTGGGAAATTAAACAATACGGTGACAGGTATGATGATTTAAGTTTTGTGCATTTATTCTTTTCTATTTTTAATTTGTATACTTGTAATTCGAGTACGAAATTCTTTTTCGTATTCGACATCTCCGACCTTGGTGATCTATTTTTCTTTACTTTCAATATACATGTTTCACATAATTTTCCTTATTTATTTATGTTTCTTCTGAGCATGATTCGATTTTGGAAGCTTGAAAATTCGCGAGCTAATAAGACTGTTAAATTTGGAAATGTTTAAATTTGAATGTAATTGAATTGTGAAGACCCTGGATTTTAGAAGTTTCAAACTAATCCGCTTTTAGATATTATTTTTAAAACAATGTGGAGGCTTTCAACATCTGGAACAAGAAAACTTGAAAACTGTTCAATATCTTTAATTTTGCACAGTTGTTCTTTACTCTTGTCCTTCATTAATTCACTTACACACTTGCTTTTATTTCACCAATTTCTCTATTGTCTCTTTTCTATCGTTGGAATTGAATTTTATTCAATTTCATTCGATTTTGTGCAATGTCGTTCGATTGAATTGGAATAACAAGAGCGAGCACTTTGCTATGTACATAATCCTCTCCTCGCATAACATAACAATCACTCGATACTAACCCTCCGCTTGGCGTGTGTGTGTCCATTCTAGGTTAGAGAAGGCTAATGCCCAGATTATTACTAGGAGCCGATCCGGTGTGCCCCAATCGGTGGTGGTTGGTAACAGAGGAACCGCTTCCGCCACCGCTGGCGCGGAACAGCTCGTTAGTGGAAAACAAACTCCAGAGGAGATCAAAGAGAAAATGGAACAACAGCTTAGAATGCAGAGAGCTGCTCATCAACAGAAAAGGGCTCTTGAGACTCTTAAGAGTCCTGCAATTGGAAACTCCTCTGCTAATCAACTTGTCAAGGTCACGTCTAATTCGAATCAAGGTGGGAGACCAAAATCATTCTTTTATTCTAAAGGCCTCGGGTCGTGTACTTTTTCCATTTTTCTCATTAGTCGATACTTAGTTACTATGAAATCATTCAGTTAACAATGCACCATTCTAAAGTCCTTTATTTGTAACCATTTTTATTTGTAAGCCCTAATTTCTAATTTTTTCATTTTCAAATTGAAAAATATTCAGGTTGAATGACTTTCTATCTACAGTTTTGTAGGCTTGAACAAATAAAAATGAAAAGTCTTTAGAACTCAACAAATTTTATGGTAAAACATTGAAAGTCGATTAACTGTAAACATAAATTAATTAAAGGTTTTATAACTGTAACTGCAATATTTAAAATTCAATAATAATTGATTGGAAAAGTTCGAAAAATGTACTATTCTAAATTTGTTGAAAATTAAATGATTTTGAATTTTATCAAACGTAACAAATTGGAATCATTCACAGTTGTACTGTTTCAAATCAAAAGCCTTAATAGTTAAACAATTGAAATAATTGGATTTGAAGCTTTCCAATTTTTTTTGCAATCCTCACCTCGAAAGTAAGCATTTCCAGCCTCTAAATTGTGTGCAAAGTGCTTTAATCTAGCAAACGAGGCGAGAATAATATTGGCGCATACGCACTTTAGAGATAAGTAACCTTGCACACCAGTAAAATAAAAATATTCTTAAAAATTCTTGTTAACAATTTTTTATGCAAATTTGACTGAAGGCGCCACCATACGAGATCGGAAATTTGAAGAAGTGTAAAAAAACTGCTAAATAATTTTCTCGGATGGGTGTTGCAAAAAATAGCGTATGGACTGGGGTGGTTCTTATTCATACTTTGTGGATTTTGTTTAGAATTTCTCTGCTCACACTCCCAAGTTTTGTTGGAATGCCCAAAAAGAAATGTCCACTAAATTTGAGCGAAATCGGTTAATATTTATGAGTCGCCCAAAAACCATGAAGTTTCCTATTGATTTAACATGGCAAAAAGTTAGTTTTTTATAAATCTAATATTCAAACACCTCAATATGTTACAAATAATTCCGCATTTCAGTATATTGTTCATAATTCGTCAGAGAATAAGAATCAATCATAAATTTTGAGGGTAAATAATAATAATAATAATAATATTCGACTGCAACCCAGTTCGTAAATGATGGGGTAAAACCAGGCTTTGCCCAGCATGTCAAGGCCCGCGCTCTTATCAGATCACTTGATTGCATTATAATAATGCGTTCGTGACTGATATTATATACCGGGACAGCCCCGTGCATACTACTCAAAAAAACAAAAAAACAAAAAATCCATCTCTAACCAAAAATGCCGTTGACATATTGGGCTGTAACCATCTTAAGCCTGAGACATTAATTTATAACATGGTAGCTCTAAGAAAGCATCCAGAGGCGACTGTTGTCACCTCCAACACTCGCGGCCGCTGTTTAAGCATAACAGCGGTAAAAGAAGAACCGCAAACTACACCATGCTCCTAATTTTGTATCTAAAACATCATCGCAAATTATTTCATACATCGTATTAATTTAACTATCCATATTCTAATCGCATCAGTCACTTGACTTAGTCCGTGGCTATGATGGAAAACCGGGTTCTTCTTAACCCGAGAGCATGTTTAAAAAATAATAATAATAAAATAAACTTTTCATTTTTGAATAATCCAAGGTGATCAGTTTATAATTTCTATATGAAATGTTTAAATCCTGGATTGAGGATTCTTAAGTCAGAAAATAATTAAGATATGACTGAAAATAGTTAAGTTTTTAAATTAGAAGTAATTTGAACGCAGATTATGGTTTTAAATCTTATACATATCATTGAAATAAAATACAATGTGATGAACTGAGCTCATTTCAAATTTGTAATTTAATTAATTGGATTTTGAAAATTGGAACTCCCAGCTGAAAGTCTTAAGTTTTTTAAAGATATCTGTATCTTTGAAAATAATTTAAATGTTGGTTTCAAATTTTTGTATAATTACTTAAACGAAAATTTAAAAATGTGCCTTGCATTTTTACATTCTCATCTCAATGAGAAGGTTTTGGTTATATGTGAAAATTATTCTATTCAAATCTAGAATATGCATAAACGCTCTTTAAAAAAAAACTTGAAGCTGAAACCATTTATAAAATATGAACAAAATGTGAAAATCGCCGACAGAAGTTGTTATCCAATGCCAAATTGGAACTGTTAAAACAAATGTATAGCAATTTGAAAAATAAGTATTAGAGGGTGAACACTGACAACTTTTCAATTGAAATGCATAAGAGTGTTAAGCAGTCTGAAATTTTATTTTTAAGCCTCGACATAAAAAATATACAATATTTATTTGACCGGTTACAAACTAAGCTATAGAATTTAAATGAAACTTTGAAGCTAAAATATTTGTTATAAAAAGAATTGTTTCTTCTTTTCTACGTGTAAAAATAAATGTTAAATATTTCGCCTATTTTTACCCATTTTTGTGAAAAAATTATCCTCGTTCACCTTTTTTGAGCTCCTTTTGCATTTTTGACAAACGGTTCTGCTTTTTCCATAAATCAAAAATTCAATTTTCCAACAAGACTATACGAAATACGGACAAAAGTTCAGACGCAAAATTGTTCAATTCGAAAAGTTTGCACATTTTCGTGAGACTGTTTTTTGATAAGACTCATAGTTTTTGATTTAATTGTGAAAATAACATTAAAAATAAAAAATTTTAATTCTTGGAAAAACGACACAAGATATAATAAAATGTTTAACGGCGAAATTTGTCACCTAAAACAGAAGTCCCGGACCGAGGTACAGAAATTAATAAAACATACATTTAATATAATAGAGCCGAAGGAACTTTAACAAAAGAGAATTCCCAGTCACCAAATTACAGTTGTCAATAGTATCCCAATGCATCCAATGATCAACAATTTTTAGTTGAAAATAAATATTCAAAATGGGAGTTCTTTTTTGTAAAACTTGTTCTCTGTCTTCCAACGAAATAATTTTTTGAATATTTAAGTGTGATGATGCTTTTTTGCAATATCTTTAACAATTTTATACTTTTTTTTAAAATTTCATATGGCTTTTTTAAATTTCATGCGACTTGTTTAAAGCTTTCTAGTCGATTCGAGGCCTGAATTACTACAGTTCCAACTTTTTTTAAATTCTCTTAGAAGAGTTTACTGTTACATAATAATTATTAATGTATTTCCTTGTCATTTGCATATTCTTTAGACGGAGCGATTAAGGTTGTTACCAAAGTTGCTATACCCGCGACTCCGAATACAAGCCAAGGAAAATCTCAACTTACTTCCTTGTTGACGACGCCGTCGCAGAATAAAACTTTCATCGGCACGAGGCGAATTTACATGACCAAGAGTAAGTTTGAAATGATGATTAAAAAATTATAATACCGTAGAAGGGTCATCTTAAGGACTAATAGTAATCTTTTCGTACTTTAGCACCGGACGGTAATACGCGTGTCATTTCTGGACCGACGAGCATTTTACCAAAGAGCCAACAGCCACAGACGCCGAATCAACAACAGTCTTTGATCAAAGTCGCAAGCCAACCTGGAACTCCAAACGCTTCGCAAAACCAGCAGCGAGTGCAAATTTTGCGAGGACCCGATGGCAAATTGCAAGTTCGAGGTCTGATGCCCGGTCAACAATTGGTACAAATGCCAGATGGAAAATTGCATGTTCTTAATACAAATCAGTCGCCTCAAATTGCGACACAAAGCCAACAAAATTCGGGTACAAACACACCGACAGCTTCTACAGTTCAGGTAATTTGTTTGCATTTTTTACATTTTATATTGTGTGATTCAAGGATTACATAACCGGAAGATGACAATAAACTTCTTCTTTGGTCGGGAATTTTTCTAAAAACTGATGCAAGTTTGAAAGAGTTCGTTTTGAAATTCTGAAAATTTTGTACAATTCCAAACTGGGTAGTTGTATAAATTTTAGATAATATATATTTCAAATACTGCATACAATTCTCAAAATTGTAGGAGGTACATATAGAAAATTGTTTGAATACTTCACTTCTGTGAAAAAAAATATTTAAAGAAAGTATGGAAAAACCTATTAAAAAAAAACTCTGACCTTGACACCTCACATCCGCTTAAGATTTTTTCTTTGATTTTAGTGATTACAACGCACGAATTCATGCTTCTATTTCTTCACTTTCCCTTTAAAAATATTTTCGAACTTCTTCGGTAATTGTCTAAAATATATTTCTACCATCTCGAGTACAGAAATATATACCGGAAAATAGTCCCAAAGGCTAATATATAGAAAAATTAATTCAAAATATTTTTAATTCAACTATTCTTTATTTCTTAAGTTTCAGATTATACATTTTCGATTTTTTTCGACTTTTTGAAGAAAAATCTTTCAAACTTGTACCATTTAAATTTATAACACTTATTGTTCGAACATTTTAAAATGAAAAAAGTCCGCAATCGAACAATTTCAAATTCGATTATTAAAAAGCCAACAAAATCATATTTTAGCCGTACTCAACAATTTGATTTAATCACATTCAAGAGTATAAAATATCAAACTGGAAGCGTCCTCAATTTAAAACTCTTAGAATTTAACAATTTTAAAATAAGTAGGTTCCAAATTGAAAAATATTTGAATTTGAATGTCTTCACGAATAAACAGTGCTAAATAGAAGCAATGATCTTTCATTATTATTAAAAATTTCCCATTTTTCTGTTTTGAAAGTAGTTAAAATTAAAAATCCTTCTCAACTAGTAAGAATTCAAATAGAAATATTCGAGTTTGGAAAATAATTTAATTAAATCTTAAAATAAAACTAGTACCTAGAAATTGAGACGCTGGATAGTGTAAGGGCATATAAAATTAACATGGCCGTTCAGGCTGGCCCCTCTTGTCTTTAAAATCGAGTTTGAAAATTAAAATTTTGAAACATATGGCCATGAAATTTCCTACAAAGCCATATGTTTCAAAAATTTAATTTTCAAAATCGTTTTTAAGGACAACAGGGGCCAACCGGAACGGCCATGTGAATTGTATATGCCCTTACACTATCCAGTGGCTCAATTATTTTTAATTAAAACATCCTCTGAATTAACAACATTTTTTAATTCAAGCAACTGAAATTCAAAATGCTTTAAACTTGCGACATTTGAAAATAATGCAAGTTGGTACGTTTCAAAATGTTAGAAAGAAATATTTTAGTCCATATGGGCGTCCGTAAAATTGAAATTTAATTTATTTATAAATAATTTGAAGTATGTAGAAGTTCCTGGGATTTAAAAACACGTCGAAATTAAATTTATCTGTCATCGTAAGGTTCAGCATTTTTTTTTTAAATACTTTTGAAAAAACCTGAAAGACCTGGAATTTGGAAATTAAAATTCGATAGCAATCCTGTTATAAGAAATTGGTTTAAAAAATTGTATACCAAATTTCATCAAATTATATGAAAAGAGCACATATATAAATTAATTTTGTAATTTCCACAGTAAAATCCTTTATAAATTTAAAATACCTGCATATAATTCAAAATTATCAATATAATTTTATGGAATTTCTTTATAAAAATGTTTTGTTCCATTGTGTATACCTTATACTTATAATTTTCTAAAAATTATTGGGTTTAACAATTAATTTCATTAGTGCAAATATAATTTGTAAATCCGTATGATTTGATGATAGAAAGAAGAAAATTCAAGTTACTACATATTGTTTATTATTTTATGTATTTGTCCATACGTATAGCTTGTTTGATATAATTTTTTATGCGTTTTTTTAAAGCATTCTAGTCCACCATTGACACTATTTTTTATCTCTGAAGTGAGTCCGAACCCTGTAATTACGTTAATAGCGTTTATTTCATTTTCCATGTAAATCTACACATTTTCAACGTTGGGTAACACATCCCGAAAAAGTGTATAGCCAGGTCCCGGAAGCTGGAATTACAACATTGTCATATCGATATGGGCACTATGCCATAATTTAGTACTTATTTAGTGCTAATTTATGCTGCAGAAAAAAATTGTTTGCCGGGTAATTTTGGTCAAAAACATGTAGTAATGCCAGCTTCAGCTGAAGCCACAACTCCCCTATGTGAAACTCAGATTAGAGATATCAAATTCGTCTTTGCGCAGGAATTTTGTGCTAATTAAGTGCTCTGGATTTGTGCCATGCACGAAATCCGGGCACTTTTTTTTACCAAAAACATGTGGTAATGTATGTGAAACTCGAAAACTATTAGTGGTATCAAATTCTACTTTGCGCAGGAATTTAGTGCTCATTTAGTGCCAATGTATGCCGCAAAAGTTAAATTTTGTGCCCGGTAATTTTAGTCAAAAACATGTAGTAATGCCTGCTTCAGCTGAAGCCACAACTCCCCTATGCGAAACTCGGAAACTGTTAGAGATATCAAACTCTTCTTTGCGGAGGAGTTTAGTGCTTATTTAGTGCTAATATATGCCGCAAAATTTAAATTTTGTGCCCGGTAATGTTGGTCAAAAACATGTAGTAATTCCAGCTTCAGGTCACCCTGGTATGTGAAACTCGAAAACTATTAGTGGTATCACATTCTACTTTGCACAGGAATTTAGTGCTTATTTAGTGCTAATATATGCCGCAAAAGTTAAATTTTGTGCCTGGTAATTTTAGTCAAAAACATGTAGTAATGCTGGCTTCAGGTCGCCCTGGTATGTGAAACTCGGAAACTATTAATGGTATCAAATTCTACTTTGCACAGGAATTTAGTGCTAATTTAGTGCTAATATGTGCCGCAAAAATTAAATGTTGCTCCCGGTAATTTTGGTCAAAAACAAGTAATGCCAGCTTTAGCTGAAGCCAAAACTCCCCTATGCGAAAGTCGGAAACTATTAGTGGTATCAAATTCTTCTTCGCGCAGGAATTTAGTGCTAATATATGCCGCAAAAATTAAATTTTGTGCCTGGTAATTTTAGTCAAAAACATGTAGTAATGCTGGCTTCAGGTCACCCTCGTATGCGAAACTCGGAAACTATTAGTGG
>JAABKJ010008206.1:0-11504 GCA_011634705.1 Andricus grossulariae | reverse complement strand
TATCCTTACAGTAACAGCGTTACAGAACAGTGTGACCTTTATGTTCCTTTCTTGGAACACGTGTGCCATTCTAGTGATAAAACAGTTCTATCACTCAGTTCTGTATTGGTTACATTACATAATTCCAGAACTGTTACGTATCTTTACAGTAACTGCGTTACAGAACAGTGTGACCTTTATGTTCTGTAATTGTTATGGCACACAATTGTCACAATATTATGTATAAATGTTCTCTTTTTATTATGTAACATTTACAGAACGTGTCCGCTGGATTACAACTTCTTACAATGCACTAATGGTTTGCCACCACTGATCTATGGTTTGATTAAATTACACAAACCCAATAAACCTTTAGACCTGTAACTTCATTTATCGGTTCACCACTATACAATTTGTCACAATTTTGAAAATCGATTCTCTGCAATATTACTAACAATTCAGAATACGTCATAAAAAAAAAGTTGGGAATTTGTCAATAAAATAAAACACTTTAATATGAAAAAGACTTTACAATCTCCTTGTTTGATGCGGTTTGTATGTTTTCTACTATAGAACCGAACTTAGTACATAATAAATAGTTAAGACAGTCATGGAAATAAAGATCAAAATAAAAGTTTCGATAATTTTTGTGAAACGTTTCGGTCACTGTCTTGGACCCTCATCAGCAAAAAAAAAACATTTATTAAGTCTGTGAAAAACTTAAAAATAATGTAGAAAATGTTATAAAACAGAATAAAGAATAATTAATGAAAATTGACATTTTATGTCAAAGAAAGACGAGGGTTGTCCCATAAAAGGAGGCCAATGATAGAATTTCAAAATTATCGAAATCAAAGTTATGGCCGATATCAATATAATGTTTATTAAGAGCAGTATGAGCAATATGAGCAGCTTTATCAGGATGAGAAATAGAATATCTATGTTCACGACTACGGGTTTTTATAGGTATGCCAGTTTCACCTACATAAGAGAACGGACAGACATCGCAATTGTATTTGTTACAAACTCCGAAAATTTTGTTTTTTGGAAGTGGATCTTTAAGATTGTTAACAAATTATGAGAAGAGTATCTAAAAAATTAATTTTTGAATTTTCTTCAACTTCTATGGTGAATTTAATATTAGGATGGTAAGAATTAAAATTTTCAAGGAATGTATGTATTTTATCTTGAGGGACAGCTGTTATTATGCCGTCTACATAACGGAAGAAAAATGGAACTGAAAAAGGGAGATTTTTGAGGCAGTGAGATTCGAGATTGTCCATAACTAAATTGGCTGATGCAGGTGAGAGGGGAGAACCTATAGCTAAGCCACTTTTCTGGTTACAAGTGGAACCACCAAATTTGAAAAAGGTGGAATTGAAACAAAATTCAATACAATCTAAAATGTAATGAAGTCGCATGTCAGTAAATTCAGAATTCTCAGACAATCTTGAAGTCACACAGTCTAGAATATCAGGAGTAGGAATGTTATTGAACATGGGAACTATATCTAAAGAAACTAATATGTAACCACAAAGAATACAACATAACCTAATTTTGTGTACAAAGGATAAGCTATCTGTGACGTGTAAATCGTTTTTTTTTCAATAACATTATTTGAAATTTTGGACAAGAAGGCAGATAATTTGTATAAAGGACTGTTAATAGTGAAAAGAATGAATCTCAAGGGGGTATCAGGTTTATGAATTTAAGGAAGGCCGTAGGCCCTTGGCGTGATAGCTGAGTAAGTTCTGATTTGTTTTGCTTGGTAAGAAGAAATGATTATTATTCTTGTCTTGTAGAGTAGCAGTGTATTCAAATTTGGATGATGAATAAAGTTTTTTATCATTTAGGATATCAGACATTTTTTTTGTAGTAATCAGTTTTAAACATAGCAATCGTAACATTGCCTTTATCAGAATTGGTAAACATCACATCCGGATTTCTTAGTTTGAATTCACGCATCACATTAGAATCAGGTATAAGTTCAAATTTGAGTCGATTTTTTTGTCTTAAAAAGGAAACATGATACATGATGATTCGGGAATATTGATTTCTAATTAAAGTTTAAGATTCGCCATCTAAGTTAAAAATACCAGTTTCAATAGACGCAATAATGTTGTGGACGTGTAGGTCATTGATGTTATTAATAGAGATAAAAACTTAGGTCCTAAAGACAACAAATCAATGACTTGTTGAGGAATACCATAGGTAGTGAAATTTATAAACCAATTCCTATTGCAATTCATTTTAGTAGAACAAATTTTAAAAGCACGAAGATGACAGCATTTTTGTATAGAAGCAACTTTTTTGCATTGAAAAATTCTTTCATACTTGTAATTTTCAAATGCAAAGAATTTTTGTAGTATTTGGGAAGGGATGATATTCTGAACAATATTTTCAATTTGATTCAACCTAAATGTATTGTGATGTATATAGCGTAATGGATATCATTAATTTCTAAATTCAAGATGTTGATCGATCAATTAATGAAAAGACGATTTAACTTACATGAGTTTTGAGAGTAGAAGAAATAAAAGTTCGAATTTTTTAATTTACATTTGATGTGTGAAGGAATCAAGCCGAATCTCCTGCAGCATAAGAGGAAGATTCGTTCATTGATAAGAGTAGCTTGTTTATACTTGATAGTTGACCATTCCCTTAGAAGTAAAGATCAACCATGTCCAAAGATATAGGAAACCATTTGAAGGAATCCCCATATTTTGATATAATGTTCAAAATTCCACATGTTAGTAATGTTGTACCTTTAGTCTCAACCTTTTTTTGTATTAAATAATGAACCAAGTCATGGAAATAAAGGTCAAAATGAAAGATTTAATCATTCCTTTTGAAAAGTTTCGGTCACTGTTTTGGACCCTCATCAGTCATATAATACCGAATTTGTTTCTAAATCCATTAAAAATAAAAAAGTATCTTATATTCATTCCACAGTTTGTCCATACATAAAAGGTTTATCGGAAAAAATTGAACAAGTTCTAAAGAAGCAAAAAATCAAGATCATTTGCAAACCAACCAATAACGTCTGAACATTTTTTAACAATCTCAAAGATCCACTTCCCAAAAACAAAATTTCCGGAGTTGTTTACAAATACAATTGCGCTGTCTGTCCATTCTCTTATGTAGGTGAGACTGGCAGCCCTATAGGAACCCGTAGTCGTGAACATAGATATTCTATTTCCCATCCTGATAAAGCTGCTCATACTGCTCTTACTAAACATTATATTGATACCGGCCATAAGTTTCATTTGGATGATTTTGAAATTCTATCATTGGAGAACAATAAAGTTCGTAGAAAAATAGTTGAAAACTTTTTGATCAATAAGATGCCAGATACAGTTAATCTCAGATATGAAAATAATGTATTTTCTGAAGTTTACAAACCTATTACAAAAATTTAATCCTCATGTCGTTGAACTTATAATCTACTTTATCATCCCATTCATCACTTTCTGTTTTCTTGTTTGAATTCTCGTAATTTCCTTTAGTTGTTCAGTCACTCATCTTCACGTTCCAAGCGGGACGTCGGGCTTTCGCCCTTATTTATTTATATTTTTATTTGTTTTCTCTCAATGTTCATTCATGTTAAATCATGTGTTTTACTTTCTATTAGATTTTTACTTTGACTTTCTCTTCGATTTTTAACTTGCACGAGTAATGCTTATTTTTCTGTTTCCCTTATTATCCTTCCGTTTTCTTCGCTGTTATCAATCTTTATTGCTTGATATAGATTTATAAATTTAGGGCCTGATTTTATGAGAAAATCCTCGTTTTTCTTTGACTTAAAATTTAAATTTCCATTAATTATTCTTTATTCTGTTTTATAATATTTTCTATATTATTTGTAAGTTTTTTACAGACTTAATAAATGTTTTTTTTTGCTGATGAGGGTCCAAAACAATAACCGAAACGTTTCAAAAAGAATTATCGAATATTCTATTTTGACCTTCATTTCCATGACTTGCTTCACTATTTAATACAAAAAAAAAGTTCGATACTAAACGTACAACATTTGTATAGAATCTAATAAGTAAAAAATGGAACTTAATTCAACAATACACTGAATTAACTTTTGCACAATTTGATGAAGCAATAATATTTTGCATAGGCAATTCCTACTTACAATTTTACTACATAACATATGTATAAACACAAATTTGGTACCCCAATGGGATCACCAATATCATCAGTATCGGCAGAACTTATTGGACAAGTCATGGAAGAAGATATAAACAACAAATCCTTGAGAATATTATTTTATTACCGTTACGTGGATGGCACGCTTATTTGTGACCTCAAAGATGATGTCTTTAAAGTGTTAGATAATTTCAGTCAAAAAGGTGGTTCACTAAAATTCACCCTATAGAACAATCTCTTAACCAAAAAATCAATTTTTTAGATACAACTTTAATCTTTAACTAAGGATATATCGAAACCGATTGGTATCACGAACCAATAGCATCAGGACGCACATTAAATTTCCTCTCCAACCATCACATTTCACACAAAAGGGGTCTTGTTTTTTCCTTAGTTGACAGAGCAATTAAATTATCTGTACCTGAATTTCGCAAGAAAAATATAGGTTTCATTTACGAAACCTTGATTGATAATAATTATCCTTAGGAATTTAAAAATAATAATATTGAAAAAAGATCTAAACTCACAGAAAACTTACAATTACAATCAAAACTAACTAATGAAAAAAGAATAAAAATTCTAGAGTTATTGTTTTACCATATCACAACGATCTTCACCTGCCTATACTTAGAATCTGCAAAAAAATTAGATATTACAATTGTTTTTCCTATTGAAAATAAACTCAAGAATACTTTGTCACAATTTACCAAAGATAAAATTCCTAAGTTTGAAAAAACTAATCTCATCTACGGAATAAAATGTTTAAATTGTGGAATATTCCCAGATAGCAAAATGCCCGCCGACTGCAAGCGATCTGCGCGTCACTCCCGACAGGCGGGAGCGACGCGGTTCGGCCAACTGCATGACCGACGGTCCGGTAAAATGCTGGTTGATAGGTTGGGTGGGAGAAATCCAAGATGTCTGTGGAGAGAAAGAAAACGGACAAAATTTTCAGATTCAGGGTCATTTAGTATATATCAATATTAACAATGAAATATAAGAAAAAAGAGAATATGCATAAATAAATATAAATAACCTGAGAAATGGGCAGAATAAGTCCTGACTTTTTTTTTAGTAGGGTATATCTTATCTACTTTATATCTTCCACGCACAGCAGGTCAAAGGAACAAAACCAACGAAAGCACTTTTCACTCACGTCGTCGATCCAAGCCAAACTTCACGAGTGAACGCCATTACACACGACAAGAACAGCTGATCCAAAACGCGCATGTGCGTTTGCGATCTCAATTTACTCGCACTATCAGTCTGCAGCGGTCGGGCAAATCGCAGGCCCGTCTTTCCCCGCCGTTTGCACCACCGACGGGCGTCTAATCTGTCGGACCGTTGTCCGCCCTTCGGTCGCATCCCGACTCTCGCCGGCCTGACGCGTGCATTTAGCAGGCAGGTTGGTCTCCAGCATTCAACAGACTTTAATCACAAATTTGATTTTAACAACAAAAATGTAAAAGAATTTTATTTATAAAATATTTATCACAAAAGAAACATACTAGAAATGTATCATATTGTCAAAAATGAAAGTACTGTGAATTTTAAATGAGACACTGAAAAATTGAACATAATATATCATGACGTCATAGAATGATTTGGTAAACTTTCCTAAAATATTAATTTACAAAATAAAACTTTCATAAATTTTAACTTGTGATCTAGACGTCGTAAAGTCATTGGCAGAATTGCATTAATTTCACATTGTAAGATAAAACTTTCATAAAATTCAAACTTAGCTGTATAATTGCATACATATCAAAATGGTAATTAATACTAAGTTCCTAACCTCCATTCTTGGAGCAGACCACAATCATGTGGTCTGCATACGTTTTCAAAGTTTTTTTCACACTTCTATTGTAATTTTTGACTAAAAAACATTTTAATTTAAACGATGGATCACTCAAGTATTTAAAAATAATATGAATATAATACCTTCTAAAACTCAATAGCCATATTTTCATTTTTAAATTAGAATGTTCTACTCTCGTACATGGAGAAAAAAAACCTGTTTTACTACTAAACTCTGAGTAAGTACCTGATCTTACTATTTTTCACAATACTTACATTTCTGTATATATAAAAAATTACAATTTTACATTGTTAAAACTCTATCTTATTATTATAGATCATTCTTCACATGTACCCTTTTTGTACATTTTGAACTTATTAATTTATGTTTTATCTCTGTATTTTCAGTTCAGAATTTTTCTAAAAGTTTCTGAATTTCTGGACCTAAGGCCAAAACAAACCCAAGTTTATATATAATTATTATTTGGTCCGAAAACTAAAAAAAAAATTCAATTTAATAATAATCTTTATAAACGAAAATTTGGAATTACGACAGGCTCAGTTCTGCATCCTGTTCTAGCAGAAATCGTTATAGAGGATTTGGAAAATGAAGTTTTCAAGAAAATTGATTTTAATGTTGATGTTGATGTAAGATATGTTGATAATTCAGCACTTCATTTACATATAAACAATGTGTTTTTGCGATGCCTTCGACCAATGCAACCCGAAAAACGAGCGACATTTTCAATTTTCACGTTTTGGCACAGGGCCGCCTAGGGGCGCCATGAAATCGACACAGACGGTTTTTAGTAAATTTAGGTTTAGTTTATTGAGTGCATTGTGAATCAGGGGAAAACCAGCTTTGTAATACTACAAAATATGGTTTATTGTCATTTTCGTCAAATACAAAAATGCAATTTCAATGTTTCAATAGAATCGGAGGGAGGGGGAAGTAATAGCCTAGGGGCGCCATTTTACTTAAACCGACCCTGTTTTGACAACTTCAATTGAATTCAATCTGTCGATTGTTCTTTAACTGATAGACAGACTATCATCTCGGAAGTCCGAGCGAATTCGATTATGAGATCCAAGCAATCTCAGTTTTAATATTTTAAAAACTCAAACTTCAAGTACCCGTAATTATATTAATTTACCCATAATATACGTAGGCTTAACGAAATCTTTTTGAATTTGAAAGGTTAAAATCACTCTGATTATTTCAAGAGCGATTTCGTTTATTTTTAATTTTCATGTAAATATTAGAAAAATGAAAATCTTAGTTTTCAAGGGAGATTATGAAGGTAACGAATACAATATCTTTATAGTTTACAGTTTTACACATTACGGCCTGAACTATATCTATTAAGGAGGTCAATTAATTTAAAAATTGTTTTTCAAGATACGAAGAAAAATACAGATCTCAAGGTTGAAAAATTGGAATCTAATTTACTCGCTAAAAATGACAAATGAAACTCTTAAAATTTGGGGATAGTAATATGCATGTTGTTTGTTAAATTAATTTACAGTATATATTTAATTATTTAATAAAATTAAGAAAATCCTATGAATAGATTTTTTTAATTAGTAAATAATGCTAATAATTTATTTAGATCAATTTTTAAATCCTTATATAAATAAGAATGAATTGTAGAGAGAATGCTCCCCACAATTTACTACATATATGTTACAGAAATAGAATTTGCACAGAAAAATTATTTATTTTCATAATCATAATTAAAGTTTCAGTTTATTATATATTATGTGTAAGTATACCCAGTTGGCACAAAATGTGGCGACGTCTCTACGACATCGTTACGACATCGTTACGACATCTTTACAACAACTTTAGGACATCCTATGTCTATGTCATTAAGGTGTGTTTACGATATCGTAAAGACGTCGTACGATCTGACGATGTCTTTACGATATCGTAAAGACACCTTAACGGCCTCAACATCGGATGTCGTAAAATTGTCGTAAAGATGTCGTAACGATGTCGTAAAGACGTCGTCAAATTTGGTGCCCTCTGGGTATTGAAGAACTCAAATGGAATAGTCTTCATAACTTTCTCAATTTTAGAACGAAAACTCTTAATAAGAAACTTAAACTTTGAAATCAAAAGCAACACCATTTCTAAATGGTAAAGTCCTTCAACATATTTTTTACTAATCCTACGCATTTAACGGGTAAAGACATTTTATATTATTTTGTCATAACGCGCACGTATTATTTAAATATTTTAAACTTCAAACCCGAGGCTTCTCGGTGCTTGTTCGAAATCATTAGCTTTTTTGAGATGATCAATACTGAGAAAATACTTGGTTAGACGATCATTTTTAGAGTGAGCATTTGTCGAAACCGAACGAAAACAGTCAAGGAACGAAAAATTATTGTCTCGTCGCGAATCACAAATGTTGATACTTTTTTTAATACGCTTAACAGTGTACGTATAAGATTAAAATTTACTGTTGAAACTTAAATTTGAGGGAGATTAAATTGTCTATACATGACTTTAATAAAAACTCATGAAGACTAAATTACCATAGATTGCCATTAAAGAACGATTTTTTCAGGAAGAACGCTTAGTTTTCTTTCTTATCTTTCTGTTCAAAACAAAATAGGAATCGTAAAGAATTTGATAAAGCTCTTAAATTACCGCATGAAGTTTTTCATGAAAAAATATTGTAGTGTGTCAATATATTTTTTTTCTCATCCATCATGCATACGATTTAATTGAAAAACATGTGCATGAATGTGTACTTACCATTAATGACACTGAAAATTCCTGACAGAATGAGCAGCGAACCGACATGCATACTGATGCCCAAAAAATTGAAAATATATCCTTTCCAAAGTACAATAGTTGTCAGATTCTCGACCCCGTCAAAATATCATATTATGCACGATCGCATCAAGAGAACCCAATGATTACGCAGAGACTGCAGCATCCCTCTCTGTAGCACCAAATCGATAAGTTCATGGGAAGGTCCAGCGCCGCACAGTGAGGGAACGCACACTCTTCTCGATTTTGAAAAGCTTTTCAAGAACTCTATCAACTCGTCTTCTTCATAGAGCGAGAATTATTTTTGATACAAAACTGTATTTATATAAACGAATTTCGTATAAAAAAACTGTATTTTATTGAATCCTTAAATCGTTTTAAATCGTGCAGCCCGGCAGGTTAATTTTTTATGTTTTTCTTTTTTTTTAGTTTTAAAAGGAGGAGGGCCAATAAGCCGATTTTTGGGCCATGAACGTCGCACTTTTTTATTATATATGTGTATAGTGGAGGTTAAGAGCTTCTGGGACACCCTAGGAAAACGTTTTTACGTTGGCGGAAATGAAAGTTATGGGCCTTCTCAACAAAAAGACTTTGTGTCAAAATGAATGATATTATAATATTCAGAAGTAATAGAATCGATTAAAGAATTTGCATATTTGAGCTGCACTATTAAATAATACAAAGTCTACAATCAAAATATAAACTCTTAAGATCAAGGAAGAAAAAGAATTAGTATCACAAAATAACCCATGATATCAAAACGTTGCGAACATTTGACAACTACATTATGTAAAAAATGAAAATTACCCAGCGTGCAACGTTTTGACGCTATTTTCTAGCTTAATTTAATACATTTTGTATAATAGTCTATATAAAATATTGATATTTTCTATATGAAAATACAGAATAATAAAACGTGATGGTCGCAGTACCCACACAGCATGATATATTGCTGCAAGATTTCTGCAAGGTTTCTTGTAAAGTTTTCGAAATATTTTTGAAAAATTTCAAGAAATGTTTCTGAAATGAGAATATGCCCCTTGCACAGATGGTGCACAATATTGCATAAAATATTTGACAAATAATATTTCAGTGAAATATTTCTGCAATATTTTAGATTTACTTCAAGAAACATTTCATAAAAATAATTTCAAGACGTGTCTTTGATACCTGTGTGCAACATCATAAAAAGAATTAATTGTAATATTTCTTTGAAATTTTCACTGCAACATTTCATGCCGTGTGAGATTAAGTAGCGTAAAAATAATTGGAATTATTAGTAGAGAGAAGGACATACATACATACAAACTTTCGAAACATCAACATAGTCCTTGTGAACGTTATATGAAATGAGAGCGATTTGTAATTATTGTAAAAAGTGGTAACGTAAGTTGAAAATTTCATGTTTGAGAATTGTAATGCACGTTATTCAATTCCGTAGATATCGGGTACGGCCACGGCAACAGCCTGGCGCTATCTGTTGCCTAAAAGTGGCAATTCGTTAGGGATGAATTCCACTTGTTCACATGCGATTGAAAATAAATAAATTTATACTGAAAATAAGAGTTTAACTGTCAGATAACGAGAGTATCTGTAGGAAAACTGATAAAATCTCGAGTTAGGGAAAAAACTTTTGCTCGAGTTTATTAAACGGTTTGATCGGAGTTAGGTTTTCAATTTATCTGTCTATGACAGTAGATCTATCGAATTACAAATATCACATAGAGTACTTAAATATTCTCTTTTTTTCACTTAAAATTATTACATTCTCATTCATGAGAGTGTAATGTAATCGTCCAAATTTTTGATCTCTGGTTTTTAACGAATCTTTACGTTTCGGCACTCACGGAGTCCGAAAATCATACAATTTTCTCGGTGTCTGTCTGTCTGTATGTATGCCTGCATGCATAATGGCTGTATGTATGTATGTATGTATGTATGTATGTATGCATGGTTACCTTACTGTTGTAGCCACGCTAACTTTTGAAAAATTTGTCGAATCGAGTCAGCATTTCATAAACTTCCTTAGGGTCCTAAAATGAAGGTTAAGTTCGTTAGAAGGATATTTCAAATCAAAATTAAAAATTTTAGAGCATTTTCAAAATTTGAAGAAAAAAATTTTTCAAGTTTCAGAAATTGTTGTCCAAGTTTCTTTTATATGGGAGAGAGTCTTGAAAATTATCCTGATCAAATTTTTTATTTCGATAAGAATTCAAAAAGTTATATACTTTTTAACATGTTGAAAATTACCAAAAAATAGAGAAAAAAATTTATTTTGCTTATAGATTGAAAAATTTCAATCAAAATTATTATTAGATATGAAATATATTTCGAAATTATCCTAATAAAATTTTTTCAATCGATCAAAATTCAAAAAGTAAGAGCATTTTCAACTTTGGAAACAAAATTTTCCGTTTCATTTTGTTCATATGGTTTTATTTTTCAAAAGCAATCGTCTGTGTAACTTAGCTGTTGAGCGCGAAGCGCGAGTATCGCAATGAGAATGTAATCATCAAGGCCGTGGGTGCTTTGAGAACCCTCTTCAAAGTCAAATTGAAAAAAGATGTTTAATTTACTTTATGATTGTAGTTTATGAGGGGTTTGAATCTCAGTTTTTGATTTGAGCGCTCAAACTGGGCGCATATTCAGGGCAGCTGAGAATAAAAATGAGTGCAAAGTAAGGAGAAAATATTAAAGTCATCATGAAAAATAACAATTGTACATTATTTTGCAATACCTGAATAAGCAGTACCAGATCGAGGTACAGAAATAAATATAATATACATTAGAT
>JAABKJ010008205.1:0-11504 GCA_011634705.1 Andricus grossulariae | reverse complement strand
ATCTTTGGTATTTATCAAAATAACCATGTTTTGCAAAGCGTGGATATTTTACGTTTATTATAAATGTAAAAATGTTTCAATTAGTAATTTATTTTTAATTTGAATGGTTCTTGTCCGAACTAAGTTACCAGCAGTGCGCCTCGATAAAGATATTATACATTTCCTTAATGCAAAATTTATTCGAAAAATTAATAATAATAATTTAAGAAATATTTAATATAAAATTTTTATTTTATATTTTTAAGTATGTACCGACTGAGTATCGGCTATTCGACCGACTCGTTCGGGGGGTAAAGAGTGCGGGGGCAAGTAGAGAGTTGGTCGGCGCAATCTACGGGTTGAGAGGCATGGGGGGATCGGGCAATTTTCGCCGGAAGCGCCGTCTACAATTAGTTCCTCGAATTATACCCCGTGCCGCATCTAGGCTTATAATATCTTTGGTTCGGTAAAGGGCTATCTAACGCTCACTTTTCAAGGGGCGTTATAGGAACAAAATTCTTTTATTTCAACCTATGTAACATTTTGCGGTGAATATTTTTGTGAGAATAAAGAGTAGGTTCACCACTACCTTTATTTAAATCTTATAAAAATGATATTTTATTTTTAAATAAAATGGCATGGTATAAATATTTCGCATTCTTGAAAAGTGTTGTACTCCTTCCGTTTGAATCGAATAAAAGATTAGAAAGTTGTAATTGCTTTTTATAGCGATTTCACTCTGCGTGGATTAAATCAGCTGTTTCAGCATCAAACTGCAGGCTAGGACCAAATTCAACATAAAAAACTGGGGGTTTAATCGGTTGCGGCTTGAATAAAATTTGTTATATTTTAGAACTTAAGCTGCAATAGAAACCTGCAGAGGCCCAAGAGGGTTCCTTTGGAAACTGGAATCAGAGCAACGTGAAGGTGCATCCACAAACCAACCGCTTGCAAAGTTAATCGAGAAAAAATCTCGATTAAAATTAGGTTCCTTTGGAAACCAATTTGGAACCCTACAGGTGTTCTTTTCTTATTGCAGCTCCTTAGGATCCAAAAATTGGGCTAATGGAAACCCCAGTTTTTTCTGTAAATGTTTTTGATAGACTTATTTTTAATTTTTTTTCCGCCCAAGAATCTGCATAAAGGGGCCAAAATTTCTTCTTCCTCCTTCGAATTCAGAGCTAGGGAAGGAAAGGTAACGTCTTTGGTCTTGCATCCAACGAAAGTGCATCTTTCTTCGTTTCTTTCGAAAGGGTAGAGAGGAAGGGGACAAAGGCTTGCCAGGAACAGAGAAAGACAGGCGACGACAATACAGCGGCCCCCCGCGCTTTGGGCTCTAATATATTGCCTTTGGCCGACATGACGGAAAAGTATTGGACCTTGTTAAGCCTACCTGTATAAGGGCCTAGAAGGCCCACCGTGCTCCGCTTTCCTGACTGCGGGAATTTTAATGCGAAAAATTGCTTCTAACTGACCAGCTTCCGCGCTTTCATGTAAAATTCTCCCCAGGTACCCTATTTATTGATTTACGAAATTTCTAGTTTTCTTGATATGAAAATAACGAGTGTGTCTTGCTCCAATAGCCTTATATGATATTTTAAAGGTTTTCTTATTTCATCGTTACCGATTTCAATGGGAATTCCAAAATTTGAAAGTACTTTAAAATACGTTTGGGACCTTGCCTGAAAGTAACGTAGCCGTTGGCTATATACGGATTTCACGTTTGTTGTGCGCCTTTTCGCTTTCTAGTGAGTTCAGTTGCCAATATTCCTGCGTGACCGTATGGTATCAGACTTTACAACCCAAAAGGATAGCTGTCAAAACAGGGAAAATGGGGTGATTTTTCACAAAAATATTGGAATAATAGGGAAATCAATTCTTGTCATTAAAATTACTGTAGGTACCCTATTGAATTCAATATAAAACGCTTTAAGCCCCTACGATTTCAAGTCGTTATATGTTGCATTTTCAACAAAATAGTCGATTTTAGACCAAAAAATATTTTCTGCCAAAAGAGACGAATTTGGAACAAAATAGTTGTACTTTTAACAAAATAGTTGAATGTTTAAGCCAAAAAGACGAATATTGCCGAAGACCGTCGGTTTTTCAACAAAAAAGTTTAATTTTCCACAAAGAAAGATGAGCTTACAAGCAAGAAAGATGAGTTTTCTACCATAAAATATGAATTTTTTACTATCCAACAGGATGAGTTCCGTCGATTGTAGAATCTATCCACCCTTTTTTTTCTGTCATGAAACTAGTTTCACAAGAGATGAAAAGTAATATTCTCCTCAAATATTTGAGGGCCTCTGATAAATATCTTCTCAAACGCAAATTACCTCAGGAGCTTGGCGCCTGAGAATGTTAATTTAGGTGCTCCTAGCTCGGCAGCATCGAACTAATAAAAATCTGACGCAGTCGATGAGGCAACTACGATAAATAAGCCAATAAAAGGGAGACCCATCAAACCACCCTCTCTCCTTTTATGATTCTTTCACTCTCTTTTTCTGCGGCCTTGATTATTGATATAAACGGATAGAATCGCGCGACGAGGCGCATGAATGGAAACATCGGCACCCTCCTTTTTAATAAGCTTATACATACAGTATTACTATACACTCCACCCCGAAAGAGCTTGGCCTCCGAAAACTCGTCGGGGATGTCCTGGTGGGAAAGCACACCCCGAAATCACCGCATGTAATCTCAGTGTAATGATATTTTGTGATTTGCATATTACACCAGCCTAGATCATATGAATTTATTACCAACGTTTAAATGTAGTAAGGGTGAGTATTGAGTATGCATGCAGTATGCATACATGAGCATACGTGAGACGCGTGCATGCTCGTTGTTACTTTCGCGACGTTTCGCGTGTAGGCTTGCGCATTATTTTCGATCCCCGTCGACACAGCATCGACGGAGTAGCTAACGATCTTATAACGACGTCAGTAATTTATGATTAAACGATAAGCCCCGGAGAATATTTTCAAAGGCGATGATTGACTTTTAACGACCTGGAAAAATCTCCCTAAATATATGCATTTTGATTGGACATGAGTAATATTTAATTGCAAGCTTTTTGTTTTACTGTGAGAAACTATATGAATCAATATTTGGGCTAAATACAAGGAGAAAACAAAACTAGGTTAATTTTACGAAGGTCCAGGTCTAACTTCAAATTGGGGCTTTAGCGATTTTAAGAAATTTACCTCTACACCTGAAAACTCTGCACGGCAAACGCTACATGCGGGGACTGCTCAATCATATTTACTACAAAAATGGAATATTTTTAATTTAAACTTAACACTGTTTATTGTTTAATCTTACATGTTAAAATCTACACTAAATAATAATTAAAATGTTTGAACCCCTACATCGTTTGATTCTACCTTGCAAAACTCTATACGATTCTGTAAAATCTTCGCGTATAGACTGTCGAGTAGGGTGATCCTGTTTTATTAATTTTCATGCTCTCATCTCCCAAATTTGCTCGAACTAAAAAGAATAAATACTTACTTTTTTTCTTTGACAAATTTATAGAACTACCGTAAAACCCGTGACATTTAACACTTATTTCCCATAAGAAAAAAAGACGTTTGTGAACATTTTGGACAGAATCAGCAATATAATAATTATAATAATAATATCATATATAATTATATATAATGAGTATATATAATAATTATTATAATTCGTATAATACAAATAAACAATTACTTTTTGAATTTCATCCCCAACCAAAAAAAAACCCTAAGTGAAAAATTGGGTTTAGCGAATTCTTGGTGCTAATTCTTATTTTTGTGGTTTGTTTTAGTATAAATTGTTTATAATACATAAGCTATTGCTTTCTACTAATATTCAGGTGTTTCGAAAAATTGTTTAAACAATTTAATATTGTTTATAGCAACTTTTTCTTAGAATACTCGTGGGTTTTCCCGAATTTTTCAACGAGTTTTAAACTTTTCAGTTAAAGCGAAGAAATACTCATTTAAAGTTAGCCAAAATAATTGTTTGAACACTCTATTATTATTTATAACAATATTCTTTTAGAATAATGCTAGAAAGTTGCGTTTTTTTCTTAAATTTCCAAAACAATTTATTATTGTTCATAACTATAATTAACTAAATATTTATCTCTAATGTTTTTATACTAGACTTTATAGTAATTAATCATTTTTATTGAGACCTTTATAATTTCTTTATACATCATATGTAAGGGTTTGGTTAACATTATTCTTGTGACCAGTGACAGGGGTGCCTTCCCGCTCTCCACGAGACGTTGAAACGGGGTATGGGTTTGATCAATAATATTTCAGTGACCATTTACAAGGGTACCTTCCCGCCCCCCTTGAGACGTTAAAAAGGTGTAGGGGTTTGACCAACATTATTTCTGTGATCAGTCACGAGGATGCCTTCCCTTTCCCACGAGACGTTGGAAAGGGGTAGGGGTTTGATGGAAATTATTGTTGTGACTGAGTTTCAAATTAATTGGAGGTATGCGTTTTCCAGAAGTGCACCCGAAAGGGTTTTTCGGGACCCTATAATGCAGGTCTACAAAAATGTCTTTTTTCCTTATGTAAAATAAGTTTTGATCTTCATGAGGTTTGCGGAACCTCTAAATATCAATTTTTTTCATAACAAGAAAATATGTGTTCTTTTTTAATTTGAAGAAATTCGGGAAGTGAGAGCGAGAAAATTCTTGAAAAAATTTCCTATACGTTGTTGGGCCACCCTAACCATTCTATTGATACAGTTTTTAGATGCAGAGCTGGAATTATTTTCAAAAATTTGAGTGACTGCATTCTAGTGTTCTTAGTATTAATTCTCCTTTTGCAATTCTTAGTTGACATTCCCATTTCCCATCTCATTTCTTGAAAAGTGATAAAATTTTTTACATTATAGTTTATGCATCAATGTTTTACGGTTTCCACATCCTCCTAATTTAATGAGACAAATTTACATCTTCCACATCGTCCATTAAACACTCGTAGAAAATTAACCCTGATTACGCTGAGGAGCAACTGCGCTCTAACGAAGATGCCATTAGCGTGCTTAGCGCGCTTCTGTTATTCGTTAAGTGGGTAAAAAATAACATATGCGACGCGTGGACATGCGTCAGTCATGGGATATTATATATCGTAACGTCAAATCAGAGTTCAAATAAAAGCACTGACACTTGCCTCTAGTGTGCCAAAAATACCACACGATCGGTTCAACAATGAAAGTCAATTGACGAGGCTCCGAGGGTGAAAGAGAAAGAGAGAAAGAGAGAAAGTGAAAATGACATTATGAGTGGGAGTGAGAGAAAACTATACAATCGACATTCCCTTTAGGCCAGGGTGCTGGGCTAGGGTGTTTGGCGTTGCTTGTAGTTCGTAAAACGTTGTTATCCTTATGGAAGGCATATGCCCACTCCCCTATGCTATGCGGGATATACAATGTTCCCACCCGAGGTTTAAAGTGCTCCCCAGAAGTTAATCTGGAGTTAAACCCCCAGTAAACACGATTAAAACCTTAGTACCTAGAGAACCTCGCGAAAACCAGACACACCCTTCATCTACTATTTACTTTTCGCACAGTCAAAATAATATTAATGATGTTGTATATCTCTGTAAAAAAATGAAAACGTCCAGTCACGAGTTCGACGTGCGTCAAAGATTAAGGCGCTGGTGAGAAAATTTCCTTTTTTGGGGACTAAATCCAATACCATGACGTCATTCAGTCGCGTGCTTTTTATTTGAGGAATTATTAGTGTGAAAAAATTCATATGATATCATTCACAGAAAGGGATTTTGTTGTCAGAATTAGATTTAAGCACTGTGGAGATAAATCACTTGTGAAATTGGAGTGCAATGCTTCTTTGTCTGATAGTGGCTTTTAAGTGAAAATTTCAATAATTCAAGATAGAGAAAAAGAACTAAAATATTTCCTTGCTTTTTTCGAAAACTTTTAAAGATTTATTTCATATAAAAATAGAACTGAATTACTTTTAGATTTAAAAAATCGTTTTTCGTCTATTTTGTACACAAGCAAATGCGATTTCGCATATGCGTCAAAGTACCCAACCCCTGATCGTTCACTAATTAAATCCTTTTCTCATAAAAGGTTTATTTATTTCGTGAAAATACTTTTCCTAGATTACACTAAGTTACAAAATTTTATAAAATTCGTGTTTATTCAATTTTTATGGTATTTTGTCCTGTATTTTGAAGCGATGATTCTGAAACTAACCTTCTTTCTTCCGTAGCATCAATATTTTTCGAGATATTTCAGATTTAATGTTTAATATCACATAAAAAATGAAAACAAATTTAATCAAAAATCATCAAAAAGGTTCGCAATTAAAAATAAAATTAGGTTATATCAGAGAATTAGAGTTTTGGACCAGAAATGAGCACTCTTAATGAAAAATTACTAGATTTCAAAGATTAAAGAAAAACCAATTTACGTTCTTCAGTTTTGTTAGCGTTTTTATCAGAAATTGACATTTCTAAATAGAAATCATCAAATTTTAAAAGTTTATAATTTTTTCACAATTTTAGGTTACGTTAGCGCTTTACAAAGAAAAAATTAGTATTTTCAAACAAAACTATTCAAATTATATACACGATTTTTCGAGAAGATATGAAAACTGTAAGAGGGATTTTATTTTTCATCTGCTCGAAAAATTATTATTTTGAATGGCTTCTGCGTCCAAAAATTTATTTTAAATCGAAGAATTGAAGAAAATCTGGTTAAAACCTTTTTGAATTTTTGTTTTCACAAAAAAATTATTTTTCGAATCTGGGTCCAAAACTGCTCTTATTATTATGGACCCTACTCCTTTTACATAATTATAAAAAAAGCCCAATTCTTAAATTGAGGTACTGAAGATGACAACTAGGAGAACCCCAAAAATAAAAATTTAACAGGTGAACCAAAAAACGTTCTCTGTGATAGGATTCGGAACAGAAAATTCTGAGAGAATCACAGAAGGCGGCTGAAATATTTTAAAATGCATTTTATTTTATTTCAAATCTATAAGAAAAACTTAAAAAGGGTTAAAAAATAATCTTTTATCAACAAAAAAATTATTACACGAGACAGAAAACATAAGTTTGATCTCATCCGTTTTTAGTAATAGAGAGGACAATTTAAAATGGGGTTTTCCTAGTTGTAATTCTCAATTATTTGAAAATGTTTTCTTTAAATGTTCTAATCTAAAAAATCGAGAAAGAAAACATCTTTAAATAACTGCAAAAGTATATGCTTATTGCTTACTCCTAAGGTACTGGAAATTAAAAAAAAAACTATTTTCGAAAAAAGTGGGCTTTATCTAGTTGTCCTAGTTGTCATTCTCAGTGCATCAGTTTTGGTCTTGAACATTTATCATTTGAGGTCGGTCAAATTTTAATGGTTTAAATTTCGGAATGTGCAATATTATACTGAATGTAACAATGGTATGTCATATAAAATAAAAATTAGTATTTAAAGAAAATTGCAGCAATAAATTTAAACTGTATTATCTCCTATTATACCAACAACTATAATTCTTTCATACTGCCTTCCTATTTTGAATAGAAGCTCAATTATTTTCTTTAAACTGTTGCGACATGTTATAAGTTATAACGAAACTAATAGTGTGATAATAGAAGGCGTTCACAACATATAGCCTTATGATGTGACTAAGTAGGTGTGATCGTGCTCTAAAATGGAATGGTGGGGTAATTTGAGATCTATTAGACCCAACTTTTGGCTTACTAACTATGAGGAATCGTGTTACAGCTTAACGCAACGATCTCTTGAAAGAAAAGAGGAAAAGCCGACATGTCAGGGCGGCTTTCTCTGAGAAGAAAGAATACTGTCTTCGAAGTGCAAAGGTGCCGACACTGGTCCTCACTTTTGAGAACCTCGTCTATTTTAAAGTGTTTGGCTACTGTCGCAGCATAAGATTTTGCACCTGGCTTGGGCAAGGGTTGATGCCTTGAAGACCTGCCGCTGTTTATCATTTCTTCTTTCCATCAAAGCTGATATTTTTTCTTGTTTCTCTAGTGCAGTGTCACATGTCCTTTTTGAAAACATGTTTCTCAAACAACATTAGTTGAGGTTTACTTCAAAGATTTGAAAACAAGTGTCTTTTTAGGCTTGGGCTTTAGAGAAAATAAAATTTCCCCTACTGTTTATTCTCAGAGCTATTTTTCATTTATTTTATAATGATTATATAACTCTAGTAGTAACTGCACGCGCGCGAAGCGTGCGTTTACGTCTCTGGATTTTTATTTCTTAATAGTAAAAATGTAAACAATTGAAATATCCATTATTGAGTGAAGTTTCAAATATTAAGAGTTTTTCAAATGTTTTGAAATAATATTTTATTATTTTGAATTGAAAGCGCTTGAAATTCACGTATATTTATAATGATTTTGAATTGAAAACGTACCCAATGAAACATTTTTAGATGAGGTACAATTTTGAAAAAGGACATTATTTCGAATGGAATGAAAAGAAATTGAACTTATCTGATTTCTAAATAAAATCGTTGAAAATTGAATAATTTGAAATTGAAGCTAAAAATGCATTATTTTTTATTCGAAGCATTCAAAATTGAACAATTTTATTTTGAATTCAAGAATCTCGAAATTTATTGATTTCGTATTAAAATTTCGAAAATGGGACAATTTCGAAATGTTCAAAAATGAATAATTTCATATTAGAATATTGAATACTGGATCATTTGAAAGAATTGATATTGTCTTATTTCTTATTAGAAGCGTTGAAGATTGGACAACTTAAAATTGAATACTTTTGAATTTAAATAAGTATAATAAAAATAAATTTAAATTAGTAATAAGTGGAAGTAAAACATTTTTGTATGCTCAAACGCTAATCTGGAGGAGCTAATCTAGCGCAAGTCAGTCGGCCTTGTAAAAATCTGTTTTAGATGGTTGACGTTAAAAATGATGTCAAAGACTGTCTAGATGATGAGAAAAAATTCTTTGTTTTCAATATACATTTTTCAGTTTTCATACTTTTAAATACCCTGGACATTTTTAGAAATGTCATGACGGGCTAGCCAGCACCCGATTAGGGCCCGAAAAGACCGTCTAGATTAAACGGTCTAGACAATGCCCTAACTGGACGCAAGTCTGCTGCGATAATTTTCTACACGGGCATTTTCACCGTTCAGAATGGAAAAATTTTGAAACATAAACCTTCAAATTTGATTTATTCTAACAAAAGTCGTTGCAAAACTGAAAAAATATCTGTTTACCAAGAATTGTGATATTGAAAAGTTGAATTGAACTGAAACAAAGACCTTGGATACTAATGGGCCCAAGTGGAGAGCCACACATAACAATTTTGTGAGGTTCTCCACGTGGGGTGATCGCTAGAGAGATTGATCAGCAGCCTGGGTCGGAGCAGTGTTGCGGAATGAACGTGTTATTTAAATAAGTAACACGAGAATTCTAGATCAATCTAAAATATATATATATGTCAAACCTATATACCTATCTACCCTATACCTATATGCCCATCCACACATCGCTACTTTCCAACCGAGCAATTCACGCCTACCCCGAAAGGGAAACGGCCTAATGATATAAGAATAATAATAAAAGTAATGTATTCAAGAATGTCGAGAGGACAACGTTCTACACTTGAAGAATCTGTGTGGACGGTACTCCATAGCATTCTCTGGTAGCATAGTTGACTTCCTGACCCAGTGGCCTCGAGAGTCCTCGAGTGACGGACCACGGTTCGCCATTGGGCCAAAAATGGACTAAGTCAAACAATTCTCAGCCGGGAAAGGATTCGATTTGAAGCAGCCTTATTCTCCACTGTAATATTAAGATAGTTATAGAGTTACAGAATTTTACATATAACCTAACCCATTTTCAACTCATTCAAGTTACTGTGATTTTCGTTATACTAGCCTCAGCGCTATACTTGACCGGAAAATCCTACGAAAATTCCTTAATACTAGAGAGTGCCTTAAAATAATTACAACTCATACAATTAATGGAAAAATATAAAACAAATGTTAATGCTTATGAAATGCGTTTTTATATTTGGCATTGAACTATATTTTTCAAGAAACTTTATTTTTGACAGAGAAAGTATTAAATTCATTCGAAATTTTACGTTTCATTTTTTTCAAACGGTTCCCCTTAAGCATATTTGATAAAAAAAATACCGTTTTTTTAAACAAACGAGCATAAATTGCATAAATCGGACTTTTGTGAGACTTTAAAAATAATATTCAGGTCTCTTAGAGAGTTATTTAAAAATTTTTAATAAAAAATAATAACTATGTGAAAAAATTAATACTAAAATTAAAATCTTAATGCTTAATGAACCAGTAAGTACATTTTGATAAAATGAGCTTCGAAAAACCCTTATGAATATACAGTACATACCAGAATTGTCAGGCCACTGAAAAAATCGTATTAAAAACATGCCTATCTTTTTTCGTCGATTTTTCAGCAAGAAATTCAGTTAGACAAATTTCAAAAAACGGTTCTCAATTTCCACTTTCGGCATGCTTCAGGGAAATGAATGGAAAAAATTTAAACTTTGCTAAAAATAGAAGTATGAAATCTTCTCTTCAAAGTGAGACCAAGAGCATAATGAAATATTTACTGTTTCTCGAATTATCATGAAAAATGTGGACGCGTGCCCAAGCCGAAAATCGGTTCGTCGAGCGGTAGTCAGAAAGAAAGAACAGAAAAAAAACAACAGACGAAAGAGTGCGGTCACCACTCGACCGACCGATTTTCGTCTTGAGCACGCTTCCACATTTGTCACGATAATTCGAGAACCAGTAAGTATTTCATTATCTTCTTGACCTCATGTTGAAGAGAAGAGGTTCAGCTTTAATTTAGCGAAGTTTCAATTTTTTCCATTTACTTTCCTGAAGCATGCAAAATGTGGAAGGCGAGAATCGAAAATTGGTTAAAAACGAAAAATAGGTCGGACTTTCTCACATTCTATCACGACCCCTAATCATCAAAAATGTTTTAAGTAGGGCACAATCGACGCGAAATTTAATTAGCTTCCTAACGGGCTTCAAAGAATATTTCTAGCTTCTTTTCTTGTTGAGATAACCACGATAAAAGAGCGGCATGTTTTCAATACGATTTTTTTAGTGGATTGTCAATTCTGGCCGGTACTGTATATATACTGGGTATTATTTTATCTTGAGAAACCGAAATGTCAAGAAATACGCATCCTCCCGGGTAGAAATTGAAACTTGGTTCTTAATAGGCCCTGTCTAGATTTCCGATTTACTATCGAGCAGGGTATATTCTAAGCCGAATTTGCAACTAACCGAATGTATAGTACCCGAAAACTAAAAAAAAAAAGGAATGCACATCCGAGATTTCCGATATTTTGTAAGAAGACTTATGTCATAGTATTTAAAGCCTCTATAATAAAAATAAATATTTTTTCTTCACCACAATTATCACCATTATTTTGTCTCGGAGATCGGAGTATGCTAAATCATTTCAAAATTTACTTTTTACAACTAACATTTTTGACTTTTG
>JAABKJ010008204.1:0-11505 GCA_011634705.1 Andricus grossulariae | reverse complement strand
GTGTATAAGAGACAGATGGTACTTGAAGGGTTAACCTGGAAAAATAATTTTTTTATACAAATATTTGATTATTGTATTTTTAATAAATAATATTTATAAAAGAAAATTTTCCAACTGTTTAAATTTAAAAATTGGGGAATTTGCTACTTCGGATATTTTATATTTCGGCTATTTTTTGTCGGGAATTTTCAAATTTGGTAATATTATTAACTGCCGGGAATTTTATTATTCGGGCATTTTCCAATTCGATAATATTATGAACTGTTCTTGAATTTTATTATCGGAAATTTCATTATTCGGGAATTTTCCAATTCGAGAATTTTACAGTGTCGGGAATTTTATTTTTCGAGATTTTTCAGTCCTGCCTTCCGGAATTTTATTATTCGTGAATTCTCTACTTCGGAAATTTTATTTTTCGGGATTTTTTAGTCGCCCCGACGAATTATAAAATAGCCAAACTGGAAAATTCCCGAACTCAAACAATTAAACATTTTTATATAAATATGATTTATTTATAAAAAATACAATAAAATATTTTTAATACAAAAATGTTTAATTGTTTAAATTCAGGAATTTTCTCGTTCGGTTATTTTATAATTCGTCGGGAATAATATAAACTTTTCGGGAATTTTATTTTTCGGTATTTTTCTGTCATCCCTTTGATAATTCCCGCATAATAAAATTTCCGACATAAAATTGCCGAATTATAAAATATCCAATACTGCGAAATTCCCAATACTAGAAAATTATTGAATTATTCACTTATTCATTGAAAATACAATAATTAAATATTTAGATAACAAAATTTTTTGTTGATATTCAATGTATTTTTTCGAAATTATTGTTTGAATTTGAAATATCAACAATAATTGAAAGAAAAAAATATTTCTCCATCCAAAAGAACAATAAAAGAACAAGATTTTTATTAAAATATTATAGATAAATAATAATGATTAAAAAACAATGGTTTTAATTGTTTAAATTCGGGAATTGAAAGTGTCGGACATTTTATAATTCGAAAATTTTCTGTCGGAAATTTCATTTTTCGTGAATTTTCCAATTCAGTAATATTATAAACTGTTCGGGAATTTTTCAATTCGGTAATAATATAAACTTTTCGGGAATTTTATTTTTCGGTATTTTTCTGTCATCCCTTTGAAAATTCCCGAATAATAAAATTTCCGACATAAAATTGCCGAATTATAAAATATCCAATACTGCAAAATTCCCAATACTAGAAAATTATTAAATTTGAACAAATAACAAAATTATTTTTTGATAAATCATACTTATTCATTGAAAATACAATAATTAAATATTTAGATAACAACATTTTTTTGTTGATATTCAATGTATTTTTTTGAAATAGTTTGAATTTGAAATATCCACAATAATTGGAAAAAATATATATTTCTCCATGCAAAAGAACAATATAGGAACAAGATTTAAATAAAAATATTATTAATAAATAAATAATATTGATTAAAAAACAATGCTTTTAATTGTTTAAATTCGGGAATTGAAAGTGCCGGATATTTTATAACTCGACAATTTTTTGTGGTGAATTTTATTATGCGTATTTTTGAAATTCGGTAATATTACAAACTGTTTTGGGAATTTTCTATTTCGAATATTTCCTTTTTCGGGAATTGTATTTTTCGGGCTCTTTCAGTCGTCCCAAATCTCTGAAAGGCACAGATTTGATCAAAAGGTTTACAGATATAATCCTAATTTTTTAAACAGAATTGTTTGGTTAGAAATTCGACTCATTTTAGATTATTCCCAAATAATTCTCAAAATTATGAAACAAATTCAAAAGAATCTTAAAAAACAAATGTCTCGAAAATATGAACATAACCTTACCTCGAGCGATGTTGGAAATATTCGCAAGATTTGAGACGACAGGTACTGTTTTGTTGAGAATTACTCTTATTTTCGGAATTACTGACATTGTGAAGACTTGTTTGAAAACAATAAAAGAAATTGTCACATTTATTTGCGTTTTAGTTTACTTTTCGGAGCGAAAACCCGAATTTCTAACCTCAAGAAAACAGATGAGCAGACGATAAATATAGTGTAGGGGAGTTGCCAACCGCTAGGTAGCGCTAGCTGCTCTAGTCCAAATCCCGCGCAAATTCAAACAGAATAAAAGAAAAACTGTTTTTTTTTATACAAATAACCAGTAACATTTTGTAGTTTATTCATAAAACAAGGTAAAAGTGTCAGTCGTCCAATTTAAAAATGAAAAAATCAGCTCAAAGTACGTATTGAAATGAAAGCAAATATATTTGGCCCGAGTTTTCAAAAGTTGTATGTTTTTATGCCGAAATTTTTTTAGTTGAAAACTCATGTATTTCGTTAAAAAATTCGTTTTTTGGTAAAAAATTAATACGCAGTATTAATTAAAAAATTAATTTGTTATTTTAGTTGCAATATCATTTCTTTCGTTGAAAATGTAACTATTTTGTTGAAATTCCTTTTTTTTTTTGCTTAAAATTAATTTTTGTAACTAGAAATGTGACTGTTTGTTTAAAAATTCATGTATTTTGCTGAAATTTCGTCTTTTTTGGTAGGAAATTATTATTGTACTTGGTCGAAAATTCAACTACTTGGTTGAAATACATTATTAAAAATTCGTTTGATTGGTTGAAAATTCTTCTGTTTGGTTAAAAAGTTCACTATTTTCTTGAAAATTATTTTTTTAGGAGAAACTCACTGTTTTTTGTTGAAAATTCATTCCTTTGCATAAAATTCAAAATGTAATTTATCCACTTTTGGTGGAAAGTTTATCTTTTTTAGTCTAAAATAGAATTATTTTTTTGAAAATTCATTTATTTGATAGATATTCGTCTCGTTCTTGATTCAAAATTGACATTTTTGTTTGTAAATTCATTTCTCTGGTTAAAAATTGAATTATTTTGTTTTTTGGTAAAAAATTTATTTCTTTCATTGCAAATTTAACTATCTTGTTGAAATTTCATTTTTTGTTGAAAAAAAATTTATTTGTTTAATTGGAAATTCATGTATTTTGTTTACAAAAATCGTCAAAAATTCATCCTCTTGTTTAAAAATTCATCTTTTTGGAGAAAAAGTCAAATATTTGGTCAACAATTCATTCTTTTGGCCGATGATTCATCGTTTTTTTCCCTTAAAATTTTAGTATTTTGTTGAAATTTCTTTTTTTTAGAAAATTAATCTTCATGGATGAAAAAACTCATCTTACTTGTGAAAAATGTATTTCTAGGGATAAAATAAAAAATGTGATTTATCCATTTTTGTTTGAAAATTCATCATTTCTAATTGAAAATAAAATTATTTGTTTAAAAAATTCATTTATTCGATTAAAAATGGTCTTTTTCGTGGTTAAAATTTCATACTTTTGGTTCTAAATTGATTTCTCTGGTTACAAATATTTTTTTTTCAAAATTCATGCATTTTTTTGAAAATTTGTCTCTTTTAGTTGAAAATTATTCTTTTTGGTGGAAAATTCATTTCTTGGGTTGAAAATACATTTTCTGGCTGACGATTTACCATTTTAGTTGAAAATTCATTTCTTAGGTTGAAAATTTAACTATTTTTTTTAAATTTCCTTTTTTTATTAAAATTTATTTTTTTAACTAAAAATTCAACTATTGCACTGACGATTCTTTCGTTAAAATTTTTTTTTTTAATTATCATTTTTTGTTGAAAATAAGTCTTTTTTGGTAAGAAATTATTCTTCTTGGTTGAAAAATCCTCTTTTTGGCAGGAAATTAATTTCTTCGGATGAAAATTTAAATATTATGTTGAAAATTGGCTTTTTTGGGGTAAAAATTAATTTTTTATATGAAAATTTAACTATTCCAGTTTTGGTTCAAAATTTATTATTTTTTTCAATTGAAAATTCATTTGTTTTGTTGAAAAAGTAGTGTTTTTGGTAGAGAATGAATCCTCTTGGTTGAAAATTCAATTAATTGGTTAAAAATTCATTTTTTTGATTGTCGATTCATCATTTTAGTTGAAAATTAATTTCTTTGATTGAAAATTCATTGTTTTGTTTCAAAATTTAACTATTTTTTGAAAATTCTATGTTTTTGGTTAAAAATTTATTTTTTTTTAGTTGGTAATTAAACTATTTTGTTGAAAATTCGTTTTTTGTAGAAATTTGCTCTTCTTGATTAAAAATTTATGTTCTTTGTTAAAAAATGAACTATTTAATTAAAAATTAATTTTTTTGCCGACTATTCATCATTTTAGTTGTACTGTCATTTCTTTGGTTAAGAATGTAACTATTTTGTTAGAATTTTTTCTTTTTGTTTAAAAACAGTAAAACTAGTAAAACTACTAATCTTCTTGGTAGAAAATTTATGTTTTTTGGTAAAAAAATCAACTATTCGGTTTAAAATGTTGTAATATCTTTGGTAAAAAATAAAAAAAAATTATGAAAACATTTTGAAACGTTCATTCAATAGACAATAATAATTTGTCAAAATCAGAATAACTCAAGAAAAACTAACCAGTACTTAAAATATTCAATTTTGTCTCACTTTGTTTTGTTAATAAACAGAACAATTTTATTATTATTTTGCATAAAAAAGCAATTTTTCTTTTATCTAATTTGAATTTTCGCGCGACTTGGACTAAGGCAGCCAGCGCTTCCTAGCGGCGGGCAAACTCACCTACTGCTTGGGTGTGACATGCTGATAAGGCAGAGAACTTTATTGATCTTTTGATAATGCAGATTCATAAGGGCGCGATTTCAAAAAAAATGTATCTCAACTGTTGGTAAGTTATTATTTGAAAAATCTACGTTGATTTTGTTTATAACGTCTCAAAAATACTACTAATTTCAATTATTTACACTAATCGACAATAATTCGAGAGTAATATTTGTAATTAACCTAAAAAATAGTTCATGTTTGTTTTTATAAATGAATAATTATTGTAAAACTCAGGAGTATCAGTTTTCTTCATCCCTCGTGATTTTTAAACTAGTTAAGATACACCATACAGATGTCACCCCCGAGATAAAAAATTATTCATGAATCCGTGAGGGGATTCCCCCACCAGGGAGAACTGTCATCAGAAGCAGACGACGGTCAGTTCAGTTTGCGGTGGTTCTTCCGCTAGTGTAGTGGGTGTGGATTTTCTGTTTACACGTTTGTTATTATTCTGAGTGAACTAACATACCGAAAGCATGTTCCTTTTAAAGAATTTTTCACTGTTTCACCTGGCACAGTCTTCGAAAAAATAAACCAGTGTAAATGATCTAATTTTCTCGTACAAGATCAACCTCTTCCATTCGGAGAGTTTTTTTCGAACGGAGATTAAATACACCCCCATCATCTTCGATCCAGTACCCGATTCTCTCTCCTGGATACAACTAGCTAAAAAGTGGAAAAATCGTCTCCAAGTCAAAATTCCCCTTTTCTAACCTCAAAATTATTGGTACGCAAACTCAAAATCTTGGTTGGAATCTTTCCAGGAAGATCTTATTTTTATCTCGCGATTCGGAGTGAAAATATAACGATTTTATTATAATCGAAATTATAGGGTAATAGGGGAAATTGAAAATCTGGTGAGTGTGAAATTAGATTGTAAAAACGCCCCTTTTGGCAGGACTGACAAGATGACCAAAAACGTGGCCGTGAACAGGTGTGCCGTCAATAGTGTAAACAATGAGGAAAGTAATTATAGAAAATATGAGAGTGCTCGTCAGTGACATTTCTGAAAATGCGAGATTTCTAGTTTTTTATTTTTGAGAATTAAGGAAAAAAATTTCCGTGACGGTTTTTTTTTTATTGTAATTTGGACATTGCTGGAAAAAGAAAAAGTGAAAAATGGCCACACCTCCGGATTCACCGGGAGTGGAAGATGCCCTTTTTGAGTTTGAAAATCCGCGGGCTCGTCACCAAAACACGAGGCCTGTTGCCCTCGACGAACTCCTGAGACAGACGAAATTTTCTAGACAAGAAATCCGGGTCATGTATCGTGGATTCAAACAGGTGAGATAACTCTTTTTTAGATATTGATTTATAATTTGCCTGAGGAAAGTTTCGTAAAGCGTTTTCCCCAAATGTGCTGTAAATATTTTGTTTACAATTTATCAAGTTGTGAGACGAGTTTTAATTTATTAAATTTGAAATTATACCGTTTTATTTAAGAATATTAAAAATAGAATAATTTCTCATTAAAGCTTTGTAATTTTTAACCAAACAAATGAATTTTTTAACAAAATAGTTGAATTTTCAACTAAAAAAATTCTTTTTCAATAAACAATGAAATAGTAACATTTTCATTCAAAAGATTAATTTTTAACCAAAAAAAAAACGAATTTTTCTAGCAGTTGAATAAACAAAAGAAGACGAATTTTTAACAATGTAGACGAATCAACAGCCAAAAAGAAGATTAATGTTCTACTGAAAAAAACGAACTTTCAACAAAAGACATGTATTTTCTACCATATAGTTAATTTTTCAAATAAATAGTTTAATTTTTTAATATATAATACATGAATTTTCCACCCGACACTATAAATTTTTAATAAAAAAGTGAAATTTCTAGCTAGTTGAATCAACAGCCAAAGAGATGAATTTTCGAAAAAGAAGATTAATGTTTACCCAAAAAGATAAATTTTCAACAAGATACATGAATTTTCCACAAAACAGTTGAATTTTCCGCCCGACACTATGCATTTTCAATTAAAAAAAAAGAATTTTCTATCATATAGTTAATTTTTGAAATATATAGTATAATTTTTAAAAAAATAATTGAATTTTCTACCAAAACAGTTGAGTTTTTATCTAAAAAAAACCAACTAGTTTTCAATAAAAAATGAAGCAGTAACATTTGCAGTTCAAAAAATTAATTTTTAACAAAAAAAGAATTTTCTAGCAGTTAAATTTCCAACCTGCAAAGATGAATTTTCAACAAGAATGTAATTTTGAATCAAGAGAAATGAATTTTCCACCAAATAATTGAATTTTCAACTAAAAAATATAAGTTTTCAATCCAAAATGAAATAGTTACATTTTCAGTTTAAGAAATTAATTTTTAGAAAAAAAAAAACTAATTTTCTACCAGTTAAATTGAAAAATATGAATTTTTAACAAAATAGCCAAATCCACAACTAAAAAGATGAATTAAAAAAAAAGGGATTCATGTTCTCCCCAAAAAGACGAATTTTTAACAAAATACATGAATCCCCCCCTAAAAAAAAACAGTTAAATTTTCTAACCGACACTAAATTTTCTAGCATGTAGTTAATTTTTCAAATAAATAGTTGAAGTTAAATAAACCAAAAAATACGAATTTTTAACAAAAGTGTTTAATCAATAGCCAAAGAGATGAATTTTCAAAAAAGAAGATTAATGTTCTACCCAAAAAGACAAATTTTCAAAAAAGTACGTGCATTTTCCACAAAACAGTTGAATTTTCAATAAAAAAGTGACTTTTTTGGCTAGTTGAATCAACAGATGAAGAGATGAATTTTCAAAAAAGAAAATTAATGTTCTACCCAAAAGGACGAATTTTCAACAAAATACATGAGGTTAAAAAAACAGTTGAATTTTCCACCCGACACTATGAATTTTAAATAAAAAATTGAATTTTCTACCATATAGTTAATTTTTCAAATAAATAGTGTAATTTTGGACCAAGTAGTCGAATTTTCTACCAAACTAGTTGAATTTTCTGCTAAAAAGAAATTATTTTTCAATAAAAAATGAAATAGTAACATTTTCATTCAAAAAATTATCTTTTTAACAAAACAAGAAAAAAATAATTTTCTAGCAGTTAAATAAACAAAAAAGACGAATTTTTAACAAAATAGATGAATCAACAGCAAAAAAGATGAATTTTCAAAAAAGAAGATTAATGTTCTACCCAAAAAGACGAACTTTCAACAAAATACATGAATTTTCCACCCGACACTATGAATTTTGAATAAAAAAGTGAATTTTCTATCATATAGTTAATTTTTCCAATAAATAGTTTCATTTTTTTTTTAATATATAATACATGAGTTTTCCACAAAACATTTGAATTCTCCACCCGACAATATGAATTTTTAATAAAAAAGTGAATTTTCTAGCTATTTGAATCAACAGACAAAGAGATGACTTTTAAAAAAAGAAAATTAATGTTTTACCCAAAAAGACGAATTTTCAACAAAATATATGAATTTTCCGCCCGACACTATGAATTTTCAATAAAAATGTGAATTTTCTATCATATGGTTAATTTTTCAAATAAATAGTATAATTTGTAACCAAATAATTGAATTTTCTACCAAAATAGTTGAGCTTTCAACTAAAAAAGCCAACAAGTTTTCAATAAAAAATGAAGTAATAACATTTTCAGTTTAAAAAATTAATTTCTAGCAAAAAAAGAATTTTCTAGTAGCTAAATAAACTAAAAAAGACAAATTTTAACAAAATAGTTGAATTAACAGCCAAAAAGATGAATTTTCAAAAAATAAGATTAATTTTCTACCCAAAAAGACGAATTTTCACAAAATACGTGAGTTAAAAAAAAGTTGAATCTTCCACCCAGCACTATGAATTTTCAATAAAAAAGTGAATTTTCCATGATATAGTTAATTTTGCAAATAAATTGTTTAATTTTTTAACTATATAATACATGAATTTTCCACAAATCAGTTTAATTTTCCACCCGACACTATGAATTTTCAATAAAAAAGTAAATTTTCCACAAAACAGTTGCATTTTCCACCAGAAACTATGAATTTTCAATAAAAAAGACGATTTTTGAACAAAATAGTTGAATCAACAGTCAAAGAGATGAATTTTCAAAAAAGGAGATTAATGTTTGACCAAAAAGACGAATTTATAGCAAAATACATGAATTTTTCACAAAGCAGTTGAATTTTCTGCCCGACCCTATGAATTATCAATAAAAAAGTTAATTTTCTATCATATAGTTAATTTTTCAAATAAATAGTTTCATTTTATTAGTATATAATGCATGAATTTTCCACCCGACACTATGAATTTTCAATAAAAAAGTGAATTTTCTATCATATAGTTAATTTTTCCAATAGATAGTTTAATTTTTAATCAAATAATTGAATTTTTTACCAAAATAGTTGAGTTTTCAGCTAAAAACAGCAACCAGTTTTCAATAAAAAATCAAGTAGTAATATTTGCAGTTTAAAAAATTAATTTTTAACGAATTTTTAACAAAATAGTTGAATCAGCAGCCAAAAAGATGAATTTTCAAAAAGGAAGATTAATGTACTATCCAAAAAGACGAATTTTCAAAAAAATACATGAGTTTACCCAAAAGAAACTATTGAATTTCCCGCCCAACACTATGAATTTCCAATAAAATATTCAATTTTCAACTAAAAAAAATTATTTTTCAATTAAAAATGAAATAGTAAGACTTTCGCCGAAACTCCTTTCGGATTTTACGTTGATTCTGCGTTTTTTTCGCGTTTCTAGAGTGAATTGTTCTGTAAAAAAATGAATTCTCAACGAAAGATTTAATATTTCGTATTTCAACGAAACAAGATTTAAATTTTTAAATAAAAAGAAAGAAATACGATTTTTCAAACAAGAAAGATGCCTTTTCTACTGTAAAGGATGAATTTTCAAACCAAAAGGATAAATTTTTAACAAAACTGTTTAATATACCAGTTAAATTGAAAAAGACGAATTTTCAACAAAATAAATGAATTTTCCACAAAACAGTTGAATTTTCCACCCGACACTATAAATTTTCAATAAAAAAGTTATTTTTCTAGCATATAGTTAATTTTTTAAATAAATAGTTGAATTTCCTACCAAAATAGTAGAAGGTAAATAAACGAAAAAAGACGAATTTTCAACAAAATAGTTGAATCCACAGCCTTAAAAGATGAATTTTCAAAAAGAAGATTATTTTTGTACGAAAAAAGACGAGTTTTCAATAAAATACATGAATTTTCCACAAAAAGTTAATTTACGACCAAATTCTTCAAATAAACAGTATAATTTTTAACAAAACAGTTGATTTTCCTACCAAAATAGTTGAATTTGACCAAAGAAGACGAATGTTCAGCAAAATAGTTGAGTCCTCAACAAAGTACATAAGTCTTCAATCAAATAGTTGAATTGTCAAATAGCAAAGATCAATTTTCAATTAAATATATGCATTTTCAACTAAAAATGGAATATTTATATTTTCAGTTAAAAAAAAACTGGTTTAATTTTCCAGAGAAACTTTTAAAAAATATTGCAAAAAATAAAACAGTTGGGGTTTTCAGAAAATCTTCTTTGCGTATTTTCAAAATTCTAAAAAAAAATACAAAAGATTTTCTTTAAAACCCCACCTTTTTTATTTTTTGCAATATTTAAAAAAATGTCTGCGAATATAATACATTTATATCAATAAAACTCACCGGAATTCGCAAAGAAAATTCTGTTATCTCAATTAGAATTGATACAGTGTAAAATAAAAACAGTTTACAGTTTATTAATATAAAATTCTTGATTAAATTATATAAATTGAAATAAATAAAAAATTAAAAAACTATCTAAAGCTTGTGGGAATTTCAAATGACGCATTAAAAATGTAGTAAAAAATGTAACGCCACGGAAACTGGTTACTTTTTTTCAGTAAGGGTAATTAAAAGTTATATATATTTTTTTTAAATTGCAAGCCTCAACAGTAGGACATGCTGAAGTCGAAAACGTTAAAAATGGAGTAATTTAAATTTTGATTACAGCCTTCACACTCTTTCTCCTATTCCTCTTTTCCCCCTTTTTTTTAGAAATAATTCCCCTATTTTCTTTTTTTTTAAGAAGTTGTCTCTTTTTAGCGTTGTTTCGCTTAAATGCGAACTGAATTAATAGAACCCAGTGAGAAAATGCCACTGTTTTTGGTTTAAAGTTTATACGATTAGGTTAAAAGTTCGACTGTTTGGATGAAAATTTAATTATTTTGTTGGAAATTCTTCTTTTTTGGTCACAAATTTAACTGTTTTGTTGAACAATTGCATTTTTGTACAGAATTTTTTTTTGTATTTAATCAAAAGTCCTATTTTATGGTAGAAAAGTAATCTATTTTGGTAGAAAATTCATCTTCCTTGGTTGAAAATGATCCTTTTTTTGAAAATTGAACTTATTTTAAAAGAATTCGTTTTTGGCATGGAAATGCAATCATTTGGTTAAAAAATTAATCCATTTTGTTGAAAATGCGTCTCTTTTCATTGAGAGTCCAACTATTTGGTCCTAAATGCAACTGTTTGGTTAACATTTTTTGAAAATTAAAGCATCTGGTTGAAAATTCATTATGCTTGGTAGAAAACGATTTATTTTTCGAAAATTCATATTTTCGGGCTGCTAATTTAACTGTCTTCTAAAAAATTCATCTTTTTGGCTTGAAAATTCAACTATAAAAACTGAAGACTGTAACATGCTATTTAACCATAAGGCCATGTGACGATTGGGTCACGTGACCCGCTTCCTACCTTACCGACACTTTTTTTATTTGTAAACTTATTTTCACACGAATAGCCACATC
>JAABKJ010008202.1:0-11505 GCA_011634705.1 Andricus grossulariae | reverse complement strand
TAGAAAAAGTGGAATAGTTACATTTCCAGTTAAAAGGCTTAATTAAAAAAAAAAGAATTTTAACATGAAAGTTAAATTTCCAAACAAAGAAAATTTTTTTTATTAAAGCGATGAATCTTCAAACAAAAAAATTAATTTATAACAAAATAGTTTAATTTTCAAGTGAAAATATGAATTTTTAATAAAATACACGAATTTCCAATATAATATATAAATTGGTAATCAATTGAATGAATTTTTAACTAAATAGTTGAATTTTCGACCAAAAAGGTCGATTTTCAACAAAGAAGATTAATTTTCTAAGAAAGATGAATTTTCAAAAAATAAATAAATTTTCAAACAAATAGTTGAATTTCTAACTGAAAAGATGAATTTTAACAAAATACATCAATTTTCGACAAAATAATGAATTTTTTAACCAAAGAAATGAATTTTGAACTAAAATGATAAATTCTCAACACAAGATTAAATTTTTTTAAACAAATAGTTGAATTTTTAATTTTCTAAAAAAATATGTTTGAACAAAATACATGAATTTTCAACTAAAAAAGACAAATTTTTCATTCAAAAATAGAATAAATATATTTTTATTCAAAAAATTAATATTTATCCACAAAAACAAATTTTCTACCAAAGAAATGAATTCTCAACCAAGATTTATTTATATTCTACTACAAAAGCCGCATTTTAAACAAAATACATGAATTTTCAACCGAATAGGTAAATTTTCAACTAAAGAAGATAAAGTTTCAACCAAACTTAGAAGAGTTAAATATTTAGTTAAAAAATTATTGAAAAAAAATTGAAACTACTTAAAAGTTTTAATAGAAAAATGATTGTTAATAAAAATAATGATGAATCGTTGACTGAGAAAATAAATTTTTAACAAAGTAGATCCATTTTCAACTAACATAAGTAGTTGGATTTTCAATCAAAAAAGATTTTAATTTTACACCAAGAACATTTGATTTCAACCAAAAAAGACGAGCTTTCCAGAGACAGTTGAATCCTCTACCAAAACGGATCAATTTTCAATCAAGCAGTTGCTTTTTCAACAACAACAAATTTAATTTCTATCAAAAGAGATGAATTTTCACACCAAAAAGACGGATTTTCAAAAGGGTAGTTAAATTTAAATATATATATATATATATTTTTTTAACTAAACTGATGAATTATCACCTAAAAATGAATTTTTAACAAAGTAGTTCCACTTTCAACTAATTTTGTGGATATTCAACCAAACAAGATTTTAGTTTTAAACAAAAAAAGTTGAATTTAAAAAGGTTGAAATTAAACAGAACACAGTTGGCAACAGAAACAGTTGCTTTTTGAAGCAAAAAGGATGAAATTTCTACCCAAAAAGATACATTCTCAACCAAAAAGAATGAATTTTGAACAAGATTGTTGAAATTTCAACCAAATACTGAAATTTGTAGCCTAAGAATTTGTTTTCTAAATCTAACTTAATGAAGGGTTCAGAGAAAATCTTACAATATCTTACATGGGGGTGGTAAATTAAAAAAACACCTGACGTAATTTGTGCATGAACCCTAAATTTCAACTGTAGTTTATCGATTATTCCCTGACACTTTCAGGTTTTCCTTGACATTCCCCGACCAATTTTAAATTCCCTGACTTTCACAATTTAGTTGATAAATAATTGATGACTGCTGATAATATTCCGCTAAACGGGAGATGAATTAATCAAATGAATTCATTAATGACAAGCCAATTAATTAAGGCAATAATTCAGTCACATCAAGAGGAAGTGAATTATGGAATGGAATTTGCGAATTTTGGTCAATCTAAAGACAAGCCGCAATCAAATTATTGCTGGGCGTGAAAACCAGAATAGATGTACAATGGAAATTATGCTCGGCAATCGCAATCTGGTATTGTTTATAGCTTCTCGTAATATGCAAATAGATGATAACAGTGTGCTTCGAATGCTTGAGTTCATGTAAATCTATCAACGGCTGTGTATATTATCACATTTTAGATTGAATTGCATCGTCTAAGCTTCTAAAGTTATGCACTTCGGCCCCTTGTTAATATCTTTATAATTTTAATTTTATTAACAAGTCTATTTCAAGGTATCACCGTACCGATTCTCCTTGAAAAAATTGAAAAGGTAATTTTTTTTCTTTAAAAATTGGTGAAAAATAAAAGTTTTGTAAGTTACTAGCGGGCTGCGCCCCCTGCAAGCACTCATGGTCGACCGTAACTTTTTCTTATTTTTCTTCAATAAAAATGAAAATAATGCAATGAATAGGAAGCAAATAATCTGAATAAACAGACCGTTATGAAAATTTAAAAAATGTATACCTGAAGTTTTTAATTTAGAAATCTCGAATGGTATCACGAAAGAAAACTGTAATAGTCTTGGTTACAAATTCAAATTGTTATAACGATTAGCCCAGAGGTTAGCTTTATTAAAAAATGACTCATTGTAAAAATAATTGACCCAGCGGAGGAAAAATAAAGAAAATAAAAACAAAAAATTACTGCTAAGCTTAACGAATGATTGGCACATTGCTCGTAATTAATTACCCAATACTTAATTTTGCTTCATAATTTTATTTTTACTTTCAAATTTTCGTCCACTGTGTCAAATTTTTTTAAATAAAAATGAGGTACGATAGCTCGTTTTCTTTTACATTATTGATAATATTTAAATCATTAATATCTATTTGAAGACAATAGTTTTCGTTTGTCCAATTACAGAATATCATTGATAACTATCTTTAACTAATAAGTCAAATCCAATGTTGTGCCTACAAAAAATGTATCATTTATTTTTTTTACTGAAAATTGAAAGGTTCCAGATATATGCCCACTTACTAATATGATTGAATGACAAATCTAATATTATTTTTAGTTTTTTAATATTAAGTTATGTATACCATACCAGTACCGACAAAAAAATTGATTCAAAAAACAAATTAAAAAATACAACGATATTCACCTACTTAAAAGTAAAAGTTTTTTTTTTCCTTTTATTATTCCACAAAATTAGAAAAAAGTACACTTTGAAGGTTGTTTTATTTTTTTGGAAAAGGGGAGAATATGTGATAAAATTAATAATAATTTATGTCACTACAGTATAACCCATAGAAATTTCGTAAGAGAAAATTTGTCCATGTGACCTCCTCAAAAAGTTGTTTTACTGTTCATATAAAAAAATTAGACAAATTTCTTATAAAAAATTTCTATAGTTACCAATGTATTGACAGTAATTATTATTCACTGTGTCACCCTCTCTCCCAAAATGTAGAAAGTGTTAATTAATAATAATTTCTGATACTACAATAGCGTATAATTTCCATAATGAATAGTCATTACCTGGCTTACACTTTTTGAATAGCTTCTTGCAAAGAAACATCAATTAAAAGTTGTTTTATTGTTTGTATAAAAATAATGAGTCTAAATGAAAAGTCAATTCAAATGTTGAAATGAAATAATGAATAATAAATTTTATAAAAATAATAGAAGTTATATATATCATACCAGTGCCGATAAAACCTTTATTTAGTAAACCAATACACTAAAAAATACAACGATATATTGATATTAAGAAGGCCTCTTCTTATTATAATTTATTACATTTTCTTAAAATATATAGCAACATTTTTTAGATTTCTTTTATAAATGCTTTTACTTTGAATTTTTACAACTAATTTTGTTCACGTTCAGACTTTGAGAGAATTCAAGGAAAAAGAAAAAAACTTTCTTCATACGCCACTGATTCGGAAGTTATTCATAATTTAACAAAAATTCAAAATTTCGACTTTTTTTGCATTTTGTTTTTAAAGACCTGACACAAACACTTCATTTGAAGTCTCTAGAAGAAAAAATAAAATAAACGTGGTCTCATGGTTCATGTCAGTAATGTATTCATAAAGAGAATAATTATTAATATAAAAAATCAAAATTTTATTTATTGATGTAACACCTGAGGGGGGGGGGGGTAAATGTTGAAAAACCCGATACATATTTTTTTGAATGGCCCCTAATTCAACATGAATAATAGAATTAATTAATAATATTATTAGTTTTTATTTCTATTATTTCCATTTATTTAATAAAATTACTTAGTCACCCAGTTTTAAAACGGTTATTTTTAAATATAAATAAAAAATTATTATGGTTCAAATTTATTTTTTTTTAGAAAAAGAAAACTTTTACATTTTGTTAAAAAAAAAACATTTTTTCTAAACCCTCCGATTGAGCTTAGAAAAATGTAGTGAATTCAGCAACCGAAAAAAAAATTTATATTTATAATGCGAGTTTATTAAAAAATGAAACAGGTGTTATTGTTAAGAGTTTTCAAAAAACTATAATTTGAAGCTAAAATACTGCACGAAAAACAATTCGATTTCCTACGAAACTATAAAAACAAAAAATTGCAAGCCAAAATTTGAATCTGAAGATTCAAAATTTTTAATTCGAAATATTTATTCAAAAATAATAATTTTATTGATAATATTTCTTTTTAATTTAGAAATATTGATTCAAATATTATAATTGAAGGATGACAGTACAGAACTAGATAACCAACAAAATTGGAATTTTTCAGGAAAGCAAAAAAACATTTTGTAAAATCATAATCGCCTTTTAAAATTACATTCTTTCCACCTTCGGAGAAACAGATGTGGAAGTTAACAATCTCAAAGTGAAACTAACGAAAAATTGAGGCAGGCTTCCATGCGGATAGCGATACAAAAATTATATTCTGAGAAAATAAATATTTATTGTGCCGATATCGCACTAGGACAGACGATTTTTCACTGAAAAGCCTATTGAAGAAAAAAAATTATTTATTTTAAATAAGTTTTAACCACAATTCAATTGAAATGATGTATTTTTTATTATTATGTAAAAATATGATATTTCAAATAAATCCTTTTAGCACAACGTGTTTTTTTATTTTTTTTTTTTAATTTGTTATGCAAAAAACACATTTTTGTAAAAATTTTGCTTGTCTAGTTCTGTACTGCCACCCTTCAAGGTAGGAATTGTTTCGATCTACAAGGATTTGCTACTTAGTTGTGAAGATATTTTTCTTTCAAATACAAGAATTTGTTTATTAGCATTATTTTTACATATTATGTCTTCAAGATGCACAGATTTCCATATCTGAATTATAATTAAATACGAGAACTTCAAAAGTTTGAAAATATAGACCGTTTATAAAATATACCAATATTTTCTTTTCTCTACTTGAATTATTGTTTTGTGAAACCATTTTCTAGTTCAGATTCTTCTTAAATCAGAGTTTTCAGTTTCCGGAATCCAGGATTATTTCTTGCTTTATTTCAAGAGACTTTCGAGTTGAAATTTTTTCAAATTTCTGGTTTATCTGTTAATGAAATTATTTTAAATTTAGATAAACGTCCACTGGATTCCTGTCAAAGTTCGAACCCCTCGTCGTTCACTTACCTTTTATTAGTAACTTTCTAATTTGAACGATTAGAAAAAAAATTCCATCTCTCAAAATTCGTACAAGTAATTTATTTTTAGAAAAGATATCTTCATTTTTGTGAATGTATTGAGTGGATAGAGACCGATGGCTCTTGATCTGGTTAGACATACATCATTCTATTTTTCAAATCGTTACACCTCAACCTCATTTGTAATCACTCAACATTATCATATCTTTTATCGCGTAGATGTAAGTCGATCAAGGGTGAAATTACCGAATATAACCTTCGAAACGTTCTTTTCTTGATCCCAGGCCGAAACTGGTTTTGTGCCGATACGAAGAAAATGCGATTCGTATAGATCGACGCCATTCGGGCTTTTCAGAAAAATGGATTTTCCCCTCTTGGTAATTTGGGACATGATCATATCTTGCCTTTACACGAATGGATTGATGGGGTGTTATCAATCCTCGTATTTATACCAACTTTATATCGTTACCTCCATGTTAAAAAAATATCTCCAGGAGTGTACGTATAAAACGCAGGTTTAATAATTACGACCCTGAATTCAGTTATATAGATTTCAAATTTGAGACATTTAATTAGAGAAAACTAATCGACCTATAAAAAAATCAAGAATATAGTAGATTCTTGAATAAAATACCCCTGGGATTTTTTTTAATCCCTGCGGAAAAATAATTATTTAAACAAATAAAATGTTAATAATTTTTTTCGACGTTCTTCACTGTTTAATGTCCAAGAATGGAAACTAAAACTATAATGAAAAAAGATAACATTATTGACAGCTCCGAGCAACAACTCATAACCAACAATTAATCAATTAACTTTTGTTTTTACCTGCTCCATGCTCACTACATATCAAAAACGCTTGTGGATATAGATTTGAAATTTATGATTTTTTTTTAAAACAAGCTAATAGTCCCATAAAAAAACTATGGCATCGTTGAATTCGTCTCAGCCATATATCTAGGATTAATTTTACTCACGCAAAAGAAAATATTAAAAAAATTGTAATGTTTATAATATTTATAATTTTTTAAACAATAATGGAATAACAATAAAACATAAATGACAACTTCAAAACGTTCTTCCAAGTTAATGGAATACAACTAATTTTTAAATAGTGTGAAAAGTATAATTTAAACATTGTACTCATCCCTTCCATGCTCACTACATACCAAAAAAGCATGTGCATATCGATTTGAAATTTTTGCATTTTTTTTAAAAAGAAGCTAATAGTCTCATAAAAAAACTATGGCATCCTTGAATTCGTCTCAGCCATATATCTAGGATTTATTTTATTCACGCAAAACAAAATATTTTAAAAATGATAATGTTTATAATATTGATAATTTTTTAAACAATAATGGAATAACAATAAAACATAAATGACAACTGCAAAGCGTTCTTCTAAGTTCATGGAATACAAATAATTTTCAAGTAGCATAAAAACTATAATTTAAATTGAAACATTGTTTTTATCTCCTCCACGTTCACTATATATCAAAAAAACATGTTGGTATAGATTTGAAATTTTTTACATTTAAAAAAAGAACTAATAGTCCCATAAAAAACTGACGGCATCGTTGAATTAATCTCGGCCATATCTCTAGGAGTTTTTTTAATCACGCGAAACAATAAATGTTTTGAAAACAATTATAATGTTTATACTATTTATATATTTCTAAACCAGAATGGAATAATAATCAAACATAAATGATATCTGCAAAACTTTCTTCCAAGTTCATGGAACACAAATAATTCTTATGTAGAGTAAATTCTATAATTTAAATTTAAAAATTGTTTTCATCCTCTTCACGCTTACTACATACCAAAAAAGCATGTGGATATAGATTTGAAAATTTGGACATTTTTTTTTTAAGAAACTAATATTCCCAAAAAAACTAAGTGCATCATTGGATTCATCTCAGTCATAATTTTATTCCCAAAAGTTTAATCAATATAATTTATCTATACTATCATAAATAATTTATTAATCAATGACCTCAACTTTATTAATCAAATTATTAAAAAGATTCCCTTTGCCTAGAAATTTAGGCAAATCTTTAAACTTAAAAAAAAACTCTTTAAACGTGTATCTAGGATTTATTTTAATCACGCAAAACAAAATTTTGTAAAATTATAATGTTTGTAAGATTTATAATTTTCTACACAATAATGGAATGACAATTAAACATAAATGACAAAGGCAAAACGTTCCTCCAAGTTTAATGAAATACAATTAATTTTCAAGTAGCATAAAAACTATAATTTAAATTTAAACATTGTTTTCATCTCCTCCATGTTGACTATATACCAAAGAAGCATGTGCATATAGATTTGAATTTTTTTACATAAAAGAAATTAATAGTCCCATTAGAAAACTAAGGGCATCATTGGATTCGTCTCAGCCATACCTCTAGGAATTTTCTTAAACAGGCAAAACAAACAAATTTTAAAAACAATTATAATGTTTATAATATTTATAGTTTTTTTTTAAATAATGCAATACTAATAAAACATAAATGATGACTGCAAAACGTTCTTCCAAGTTTATGGAATACAACTAATTTTCAAGTAGCATAAATACTATAATTTTAATTTAAACATTCTTTTCATCTCCTCCACGTTCACTATACACAAAAAAAGCATGTTTATATATAGATTTGAAATTTTTTACATTAAACAAAAAACTAATAGTCCCATTAAAAAACTGATGGCATCGTTAAGTTCGTCTCAGCCATATCTCTAGGAGTTTTCTTAATCACGCAAAACAAAATTTAAAAAAATTATAATGTTCACAATATTTATAGTTTTGTAAACAAGAATGCAATAATAATTAAACATAAATGATATCTGCAAAACGTTCTTCCAAGATCATGGAATACAACTAATTTGCATGTAGAGTGAATGCTATAATTTAAATTTCAACATTTTTTTTATCCCCTTCACGCTTACTACATACCAAAAAAAGCATGTGGATATAGATTCGAAAATGTTGACATTTTTTTAAAAGAAACTGATAGTCTCATAAATAAACTAAGGGTATGATTCGATTCGTCTCAGCCATATTTCTAGGATTTATTTTAATCACGCAAAACAAAAAAATGTAAAAAATTATAATGTTTATAATATTTATAATTTTTTAAACAATAATTGGATAACAATAAAACATAAATGACAGCTGAAAAACGTTCTTCCAAGTTAATGCAATAAAACTAATTTTTGAATAGAGCAAAAACTGTAATTTAAACATTGTACTCATCCCCTCCATACTCATTACATACCAAAAAAGCATATGCATGTCGACTTGAAATTTTGGACATTAACGGCATCGTTGAATTCGTCTCAGCCATATCTCTACGAGTTTTTTCCATCACGCACAACAAAAAATTGAAAAAAAAAATTGTAATGTTTATAATATTTATAGTTTCGTAAACAATAATGCAATCATAATCAAACATAAATGTTAAATGCAAAACGTTCTTCCAAATTTTCAAGTAGCATAAAAACTATAATTTAAATTTAAACATTGTTTTCATCTCCTCCATGTTGACTATATACCAAAGAAGCATGTGCATATAGATTTGAATTTTTTTACATAAAAAAAATTAATAGTCCCATTAGAAAACTAAGGGCATCATTGGATTCGTCTCAGCCATACCTCTAGGAATTTTCTTGAACACGCAAAACAAACAAATTTTAAAAACAATTATAATATTTATAATATTTATAGTTTTTAAAATAATAATGCAATACTAATAAAATATAAATGATGACTGCAAAACGTTCTTCCAAGTCTATAGAATACAAATAGTTTTCTAGTAGCAAAAAAAATATAATTTAAATTTAAACATTATTTTCATCATCTCCACGTTCACTATATACCAAAAAGCATGTGCATATAGATTTGACATTTTTTACAATAAAAAAAAAGCTAGTAGACCCATTAAAAAACTGACAGCATCGTTAAATTCGTCTCAGCCATATCTGTAGGAGTTTTTTTATTCGCGCAAAACAAAAAATGTTTAAAAACAATTATAATGATTACAATATTTATAGATTTTTTAACAATAATGCAATAATAATCAAACATAAATGATATCTGCAAAATATTCTTCCAAGTTCATGGAATACAACTAATTTTCATGTACAGTAAATGCTGTAATTTAAATTTAAATATTGTTTTTATCCCCTCCACGCTTACTACATACCAAAAAAGCATGTGGATAAAGATTCGGAAATTTTGACATTTTGTTGAAAGAAATTAATAGTCCCATAAATAAACTAAGGGCATCATTAGATTCGTCTCAGCCATATCTCTAGTATTTATTTTAATCACGTAAAACAAAATATTTGAAAAATTATAATGTTTATAATATTTATAATTTTCTAAACAATAATCGAATAACAATAAAACACAAATGACAACTGCAAGATGTTCTTCCAAGTTAATGGAATACAAATAATTTTTAAATAGTGTAAAAACTGTAATTCAAGCATTGTACTCATCCCATCCATGCTCACTACATAATAAAAAAGCATGTGCATGTCGATTTGAAATTTTGGACATTTTCCAAAAAGAAACTAATAGTTCCGTCAAAAAAAATAGGGTGTCATTGGATTCGCCACAGGCATCTCTAGGAGATCTCTAATCACGCCAAAAATAATTTTTTAAACAATTATACTATTTTTAATATATTCAGAATTGTTTTTAATAGTAATGAAACAACAATTAGGAATAACTCACAGTTCCAAAATATTCACCGAGTACCATGGAATTCAAGAAATGTTTAAATAGTGTGAAAACTCTAATCTAAACATTTTTTACGTCCCCTCGACACTCAGTAAATACCAAAAAAGCTATAATGCTTTTTTTTAGTATGTAGTGGGCATTCGAATTGTTAGAAGTATAAACTAAGAACACCCTAATGTGAACGCTCCCTAAGCAGTGAAAGAAAAGTGTTTTATTTTGAAATACAAATGGAACTATGTTGGCAGAATTAAATTTTCGTTGAGGATATGAATTAAGCGACACTAGAAAAATTGTTGAACCGCGATGAAAGATGGCTAAGTGAATTATTCACGGTAGAATTGATAAAGTACCGGAAGAAGCCGACGATGTAACCGGAGGTTCATAGGAGCAAGAGGGAAGCGAATAGGGGTGGTACGTCAATTTCGCTTAATTACAAGTTATGGAAGAGCTTAACAGTTTAAACTTCACCGACCACACGCAATTGCTTCCGGCGCCACGAACGATAATTCAGGACATCTTTACAGGCCACAGATAAACCTAATTGGATTCTCGTCTTTTATCAAGAGATTCGTCCTCAAGTTCCATTCACATCATCCCAATCCTTTTTAGGGTTTCGAAGCTTCGGGCAGAAACCCTCATTGTTTCGGTCGGGTGTCCATTAGGTGGTCCAAAAATGCATTGAAATTTTTTTTTTTTTTACTTTTTATCGGGACACCCCCCAAATTTGTTTTAATCCACCCTGAAATAATTTTTTGTTTGTTTTGGAAACAAATTATATTTAAGGGTGCCGCAAACCCTATGAAGTTTATCATGTATTTCCCATAAGATAAACAGACGTTTATGTAAATCTTATTCAGAATCCTCAATATTATCTCAATCGAGTTGAAACTCAACGTTTCTCTTCACAATCAGCCATAGAATACGAATGAAATATCACTTTTTAAATATCACCCCCATAAGTCTGTTTCATAGGGTCCCAAAGAAACCCCATAAGTGAAAAAATGTCTTTTGCGAGTTTTTGACGCTAATTATGATTTTTTGCGGTTTCTCTAATGCGAATTGTTTCTAATACATAAAATATTACTTTACACTGGAAATTAGATATTTTCGTGAATTTTTTAATCAATTTATTATTGTTTTTAGCAATTTTCTCATAGAATGGAGTTGGAAAGACGCGGTTTTTTCAAAAAAAAATTTCCATTTGTTGTCCAATTTTCAACTAGAGGGAAGTGAAAGTTCATCAATGTTCATAATAGTGATTGTTTAAATGATGTATTATAATAAGTAATAATATTATATTTGAAT
>JAABKJ010008201.1:0-11505 GCA_011634705.1 Andricus grossulariae | reverse complement strand
TAGGCCAACTGCATAGCTGGCGCCACCACACGGCCACCGTCAACACATAGTACATTTTCAACTCAGAGTTCCAGGGGACTGCTTTTTGTGTACACATCAAGGTTAATGTGTTTTGAAATTTAAAGTAAAAAAAAAACAGTAAAATTCTTTAATTTTGGGAGAAAATTTCGATTCTTTGAAAGATTTGTTTCTTCACGCTTTCTTTTTTTGTATGATAAAATTCGAAACACCGAATGTGGCAGTGTCTTTTGTTACAATTATCCCATATTGTTATACGAAAACAAAATTTTAGTAAAAAATCAAAAATTCGTCTAAATTCATCTGACTCAAGAGAGTACCGTTAACTCAAGTTGATGGCGTTCTTTTGAAATATTGCTTCCAAATTCGTAACGTTCAATATATTTGCGAGTAATAATTAACATTTTAACCATTTTTGTTGTTTTTATTGAGAAGATCGTGGTAAAATTAGCCATTAAAAGTGAAAATTATAAAAAAAATCCGACGGGCGGACCCATCTACCTGTGCCCCGAATCGTTCGTTGTTATTGCCGAATTGTGACTGTTAGCGGATCTAAGAATGTGTGCGAAATCAGATGACACTTAAGAGGAGATTGATTTGGGTCTTCGGAGTGCGCGATAGTGTGATGGTTGCGGGGTGGCCGACGGGGGTAATTCGGTCGCGCGGTGGCCTAATGTTGTTAACGTAGATTGTCAACGTTAGTGTTATCTGAGCTGATTGCGGCATTGCTTGTTTCGCATGGATTGAGTATCAAGGGATCCCGATCTCCGAAGAATTCCCTGAAGGAGGAGGTGAGACGAGACCGAAGGTATCGAAGTGTTCCTCTGGAGGCGGGACGGGACCGAAGTCCTTGAGTGTCCCATACGTTGTGACGACGGGTATGTGTTGCTTGAATCAGACCACCATGAAAACAGTCAGTCGGGCGCAGATTATCGGTGCCAGAGCACGATCCGATGTCGCCGGTTATTCTTTATATACAAGAAGCCTAATTTTAAATAGAATATATTTGCTTTTACTATTACCGTAACATTAAATAGGTCCATTTGAATGGAAATACGAAATTAATCTGAAAGTAATCTGCTTGATCAATTAAAAATTACGGCAAGAATTAATTTGTCTAAATTTTGTCTTGAACATTTGAAAATAGAACAATTTTTAGTTGGGTTTGATCTTTGCTGATTAGAGTATTTTTCCAGGAATGTCAAAGTCTTTTGTTTCACAGGTAGTATTCATATAGATAATAGATTCCTCATATATGTACACATTTCATATCAAGTTAATACCGTCGCAGCATAACAGTGGTTTCAAATTTACTATGATGTTCGGTAGAGATTGTTCACAGCAGAGGTCTACTTGGTGGCATCAGACTGCTTAAATTGAAAGAGTAGCAAAGAATCTCACAACTCTGATGTTATAAAAATTGTGAAGATGTTGAAAATATTTTGAGGAATATAGCGTCAGTAAAATATCAATACGAACTGTTATGGTAGAATATTATGTACTTAGAGATACGGAGAGAGTTTAGGACGAATTTTCAGATCGCTCATACTTCCTAAACTAGTGAGGAATCTAGTAAACTATAAGAAGTTCTGGTTTGTCATCCATTGATTGCCTGGATTGCCACAGAAACGTTAATTTCGCAGAATAGAAGCATTTCCACATTCTTTAAAATTGGGATCTTGGTGAAGTTGTGGTTGGCAATGAACTGAGTTTAACAAGAAGTTTCAGTTTGGTGAATCAAATGGTGATTATTTAATGGAATTTTGGGACAGACTTGTAGCCTTGTGTGAGAAATTAAGTATTTATTGGAGGGATGAGAAAGGAGGGCAGAAGTGGTCTATCGCGTATGAAATATTTCTGTAGCGGGTAATCCATTTCTGGATCTGAAGTGTTTCTTATTTTGCTAATCGTGATATTGTGATCTTCTAACTTGATAAGAATAATTGAAATGGTGAATAACTACAAAAGCGAAAGTTCTCAACCATGCAGAAGGACTCAAAAAGTTGAAGATGGTTGTGAACAGAAAGATTATTATGACTGAGATTCAAATTAGAAGATTCGTAGTAGAAAAGATTTAGAGAGTGAGGGAGATGAAGTATCTAGGAAATATGTGGAAAAATATATTTGGTAAAAGGTCACAGTAGACGATCTCGATTGACTATAGGAATATTCTCCGGATAGGATTGACACCAGAAGAAGGTCTCAATATAGTAGATGAGCGTTTAGTTTCTATTGTGTGTTTTAATGATTTGATAGGTTTTCTATTTCTTCAGCATGGGTCGCTGGGATTTTAAGGCGGCAGCCATTTAAGAGCAGAGAACTACTAAAAAGGTAGTATACAACGTGTGAATTGGATCGGGTGAGTGTACATAACTTTTGCTGCAAGAAAACAATGGTGATATATCTACGTAAACCGCTTCTGGTGGAGAATAAAAGTGCTAACTATTCAGTTAGTCCTTCGGACTATCTCAAACATGTTGAAGTAGCTTTAGCGATCGTGATGGGTCACAAGATGGTTTTAGCGATTAATAAGAACTGGTGTAACCGTTTTTTCTAGCGAGATGCTAACCGAAGTTATCCAAAAATGAGGTGAAGAGGAGAACAACGCTTAAAGAGATAAGAGGCATCTTAGTCGACAGATACATAAAAAAAATTATTTGATTACAGGTTATTCAAGAAAATTTCCGCTAAACTTGAGCAAGAAATAGCGGTTTTCTTGACTGCGTGGTCACTGCAGTCTACCAAACTAGATAGGGAAGATCAAAGTCCAATAGGAAAGGTGAAGGAGAGACTTCTCTGAGAATACCTGTGAGGAAGGAAGAATGGAGGAAGGCGTTCGCGATCTATTGAATGTGAAAAAGGTCCCGACCACCAAGGAATACCCTAGTCAGGAGGAGGTGGGACGGGATCGAAGGTCCTGGAGAAGGTCACTGAGACCGAAGGTCTCAGTGGGAATAGAAGATCCTAGGGATCCAAAGGACATTTGAGCATGGAGTGAGGGATCGAAAAAGACCCAAGTGTTCCAAAGGACATGTGAGCATAGCGTGAGGGATTGAAAAGGACCCAAATGTTCCAAAGTACATGTTAGTAAGGAGTGAGGGATCGAAAAAGACCCAAGTCTCACCTATTTCTGTCACGTCGATAATCCTATTGTGATGTACGAAGAACTCCTAGCTTTCCGTACATGTGTGATGATTGCGGGGTGGCTGACGGGGGTAATTCGGTCTCGCGGCGGTCTAATGTTGTTGACGCAGATAGTCAACGTTATTTTTTCTGAGCTGATTGCGGCACAGCTGATTTGGTATGGATTGAATGGAAAGGGATCCCAATCTTCAAAGAATTCCCTGAAGGAGGAGGTGAGACGAGACCGAAGTTCTCGAATGTGTGCCTCTGTAAGTGGGACGGGACCGACGTCCCGAAGTCACCATCTCTCATCGAGTTTTTGACAGTGGAATCCTCCCGGTTCGTAGCAGTTACGCAAACTGAAATTATGAAGAAATGGCTAAATTGAAATGTAATAAGGTGAATCAATTTAAATATAAATGTGAAAAAAGGTTGACAAAAATCGGTAAGTATTGTCAATAATAACGGAAATCTTGAAGTGTATGCAAAGTTACTATAATTGTGAACTGTGATTGAAGATATTAACTAACTAATGAAGGAACTATAACCCCGCAAAGTTCAAGTTATTACCATTGAATCATATTTTTAATTGTTCTCGAGCAGTTCTAATCCTTCAAGAATGGGAAGGTCACATGTCCGTTCATAAAACATTTTTTTTTCATATATCTCTTGGGTCTTATGATTTATAATATCAACTTTAAAAACGGTACATTTTTTTCATTTTATATGCAAATCGACCGTCCAAGTGCATTGAGACGTTTACACGGGCACGTTTTGTCAAATTTGACACTTTTTTGGTAATCAAAAATTAATTTTGAACTTTTTGTGTACACTTCGAGGATAATGTGTTTTGAAATTTAAAGTAAAAAAACAGTAAAATTCTTTTCCTCAGAGAGAAACTTTCGATTCTTTCAAAAATTTGTTTTTTCACTCTTACTTTTTTTTGTATGATAAAATTCGAAACACCGAATGTGGCATTGTATTTTGTAACCATTATCCTAATTATTATACGAAAACAAAATTTTAGTGAAAAATTAAAAATTCGTCTGAATTCGTCTGACTCAAGAGAGTACCGTTAACTCAAGTTGAGGACGTTCTTTTGAAATATTGCTTCCAAATTCGTAACGTTGAATAAATTTGCGACTAATAATTAACATTTAAACCATTTTTTTTTGTTTATTGTAAAGATCGTGGTTAAATTAGTCATTAAAATTGAAAATTTGGAAAAATCCTTTAAATAAGCGTTCTAAGCGAAAGAAGTTTCACACAGTTTTCGTCGATTTTCACGGTTTTACTAATTTCTGAGTTAACGGTGTTCTTTAAAAATAGGGAAGAATTATTGTTGCTTGAAATTTCTGTAGGTCATGCCAATTTCGTTATTAAATTTTTTTATTGAAGGAATTGTTGTCTATAATGAGCTAAATATATGTATAATTACAAAACTTGGTAAAGATCTTCATTTTAGTACCTCATAACAAGTTTCATAGTAAAAAACTAGGATATATTTTTGTAAGAAAAACTATTATATACCCGGAAAATCGCTTTAACAGATATCCACACATGCCTGGGACAAATTTTTGAGTCACGTAGGAAATATAATAAATAATGAACTACTTGAAAATTGATGCTTAAGAATCTTAAAGTTAGACTCAAAAATTACAATCTTCATCATTAATATTTTTATTTTTTTACAATATACACTAAATATGCAGTTACGCACGCAAATCATCGCAAGTCTTCAAAAATATTTTTGAGCTTACATCGATACATAAGCAGCCGTCGTTTGAAAACTAGGAATACCTTTTTGGGTCCTGCTTGGACATCGGATTGAAGAAAAAATATCTCACTTCTCATCATCTAAGGTTTAAGTGTGAACATTAAGAACTTTCTTCGCAAATAAAAATAAAGTCCAAGAAAATCTTGCGTATTTTTATTAGTATCCACTGACGTAACTCGCAATAACTTTTATGTTTCTTAACAAAAGTTACTTGATAAAAGATACAAATTTGAATCAGAGCGACAAAAAATGATTTGCCAAACTATTTCTCAATTCATTTTACTTTCAAATTTTGGAAACACTTTTTGTGTTGTTTTCCATCGATGTAACATCCATCGACGTGACCTTACTTTTGGTTTATCAGGACTGGGTGATAAGAAATTAAACCCTTCCGAAAAAAAATGTTGCAGAAAATTAATGAGAAGAAAGTTTTTCGAATGAATAATGTTGTTCTAGTTATAAAAGAGTATACATAAACAAATAATACAATTTTTGTAGTTTTAAATGCAAAAAACAAAAAACAAAAATTAATTGCCTGGGACGAAACATACTTTATATTATAACGTGTACAATTTTTTTTTTTTTCATAAGTGTATTCAGATATTACTTTTTTCTTAAGATGTTTAATTAAATCATTAATACGATAAGAAAATGGTATAATTTTATCAAATTATGTTTTTACGGTTGTAACAAAGGAATTTTTATCACACCACCATCGCTCTTTACCGGACTCCCTCTCTGGACAGTCTCGGGTTTTCAGATTAGGACTCTATGCATGACAGTTTGGACTCACTCTGGCGAACGTAAAAATGTGCACTTGCCAGGTGTGAGTGGAAGAGGTGAGCGGTGGCGACCTGGCAAAGGTGCCAGTTTTTACGGTTCATTGCCGTGACTCGAAAAAGGTTGAAAATTTGTGTACATATAGAAGATGACATATAAAGAACACCTGCGAATTGGCATGTACGTAGCTGGAAGAAAAGGTGCTGCCGTGCACCTTCAAAGTTGCCGGAAATCCAGGTAAAATTTCTTGATATTGATTTTACAGGAAAAAGTTTCATACAAAAGTTGGTCTACTTGCAAAAAAATTTAATTCAAATGTTCATATTTACCAAGTTATGCTCATTTTTAATTATGTTTTCAACATTTCCTTTCACCTGTTCTATCTTTAGCACTTTAAAAGAAGGGGTTCTCAAAATTAGTACATAAATAGTGTAAGTCTTGTGTAAGAAATTGGCGTCAGCTGCTTTCAGGTAAAATAATAACTTATTCTGCTATAAACAATGATATTCAGAGTCACGTTCTCAGCTTCTAATTATCGTAGAAGGTGGCAATAAAGCTGAATATTATTTTAAAAAATTAAATAACAAAATCGCTTCACTTTCACATTCACATTATTTATTGTTGTTAAAGTTTATACTTTTTCAGTTGCAATGCATTCGGTCTTTATTACCGTGAAGAAAGTCAATTTCCCGGCCGCAGCATTGGGTCGCCTCAGATTTTTTTACGGCCACTGGCATAGGCGTAGACGGTTACACTGCTTGTAGCAGAAGTTTCATTACAAATTCTTCGTGGTACATTTTTAATGCAATTATCATCTTTTTTCTTTGAAACTATAAAGATTTTGGGGACTCTTGTTTTGTCTCGGTTCCAATTTCGTTTTTAAATTTGTCTATTTTCTTTACAATTTTTACTACTTGGTTGAAAAGTAAGTCTTTTCTTGAAAAACGATATTGTTACTTTCATTATGCAACTGCTTTGAAGAAAATTAGTCTTCTTCCTTACAAATTCAACAATTCAGTAGAAATGTTTTTCAATTTTTGGTTACATATTCCGCTTGTTCTTTTAAAAATTTATCTCTTTTGGTCAAAAATTGCATTTCCTGTGCTTCAAAATTCAACCATTTCTTGTGTAAAGTTACTTCTGCACCCCATTTTTCCTCCAAACCCAAGAAAGATCAATTTTGAAAAAAATGTTCAATGTCGAAGGAAAATGACATCTGAACACAATTGTAGAATTCGCAAGGAAATAATTAAAGTAAAAAAAGAATAATACATTAAAAAAAAGAAAACTTGTTACAAACAAAGATAAATTTTAAAACGAAATTGGAACCAAGACATTGTTGTAGTTTCAAAGAAAAATGACGAATTTTCCACAAAACAGCTTACATCGTCAAACTAACACTATGAATTTTCAACGAAAGAAATTACTTTTCAAGCAAGTAGTTGAACTTCCTACCAACTTAGTGGAAATTTTGAACTAAAACTGAGGGCCCGGATGCAATAAGGGCTTGTAGAGAATGACAAGACGGAACTTTTTTCTATTTAAAGTTTTTCTTTCCGATGTATATTTTTAATAATATAATTGAAAAAGGGATGGAAGAATTTCACCAAATTCAATTATTTTTTAAAACATAAATCGTCTCCACTCAGACAAATATTGTTGAAACTATTTGAAATTTGGTACACATACGAATTATACCTTACCGATGCCTACAAAATGAAGAAAATAGTTAAAAATGCCAATTGTTCAATAATAATTAATTGCAAATGGAAACATGACGTTAAGCACGTTTTTTTAGCTTCGGCGAATAAAAGTATCGAGGGAACTTTAGAGTTGAAACAAATTCTAGTGAGACATTTGTTACTTACTATTGGAGGAAGATTTCTGGAAATTTTTGGATCAATTCATCGAAAATTGGCGGAAATATCCATTTTGTAAGAAAGCACGCGACGTCGTTTACGATTGCATTGTTAGCAGATTCAAGACAACGTCGCGTGCTTTCTTACAAAATGATATTTCCACCAATTTTCAGTGAATTGATCTAAAAATTTCCAGAAATCTTCCTCCAATAGTAAGGAACAAATGTCTCACTGCAAGTTGTATCAACTCTAAAGTTCCCTCGATACTTTTATTCGCCGCAGCTAAAAAAACGTGCTTACCGTCAGGTCTCCATTGGCAATTAATTATTATTGAACAATTGAAATTTTTAACTATTTTCTTTATTTTGTAGGCATCGCTAGGGTATAATTCGTATGTGTACCAAATTTCAAATAGTTTGAATAATATTTGACTGAGTGGAGACGAATTACGTTTTAAATAATAATTGAATTTGGGAAATTTCGTCATCCATTTTTCAAATATATTATTAAAAATATACATAGGAAAGAAAAACTTTAAATAGAAAAAAGTTCCGTCTTGTCATTCTCTACAAGCACATATTTTTTCAAATTTAATTTTTCTAACTTTAAAATTTGGATATCACAAGACGTTTGGACAATACTTTTTTCGCGTTTTCGAGCGCTCGTCCCCTTATTGCATCCGGACCCTCAATTCTCCGAGCGGCGTAAACCCGGACTGAGTAAATCTGAATTCCCGTGTAGTACCTATTACCTAATATAATAGAAAAGAAAAGCTTGGACTATATTTTTTATAATTGATGAAAAGTGATATCTTAACTTCAAATAAAAATTTTTGAATAAAAACTTTAACATAACATTTATTTAAAATGGTAAGTCTTCTTTGAAACCGTGAAAAATGTTTACATAACCTACCATAGCACTTCTATAAATTAAGTATAGAATTTATATTTTATGAGTGGGCAGTTCCACACGAGTGTGAAGTTTGCTTTACGAGATAGAGGCGAACCGAAGGAGAGCTGTAGGCATTCTGGAAAATTTTGAATATAAGAAATTACGCAAATTACTGCAAATTTCAGGTATCAAAAAATATTCGATAATTTATTGGAATTTTTCAGTCATTTATGGTAACTTAAAAATTCATCACTGTTCTTGGTTTTATGCACGTTCTCCAACTGCCCGAGAAGTTTATCGCTCATTGTGTAGTACAACATTCAAAATAAGGTCATATGCATTTTATTCAGAGATTTATGCCCTTTCTTTCAGCACCACTTAATAATGCATGATGCATTGAAAATATAAAGGAAGCCTGATAAAAAATATGTATTCCTAAAGTCAGTCGATTATTCTTTGTCAAAATTCGATTTTTCTAGAAAAACTTTTAGCAGCAGCTGCATACAAAATATTGATAAGTAATTTAGAGATCCTGAGCAGAAAATGTCTCGACCCTCCTGAAAAACCCGACGTCGGATCCTATTAGTTTCCTTCATCGTAGCCGACAATGTAAAACACGTAGGATCCTACTTAGCACCCGATCCCGGCAAAATCCTGCGGTTGTCCTTCTGACAAACTTTTAAATATATATATATACGGTGTCCCATTTTAATCTATCACCCTAAATGTCTTCTAAAATACTTTATCTACGAAAAAATGGTTCGGACAAAGATTAACCAGGACCGAGGGGGACAGAGAACTGTACCATCAATTTTGAGCTTGAGGTCAATTTTGAAGGTCACTTGAGGGTCAAGATGACTTTTTCAAATGGAAACCCCTATTTTTGACTCCGGATTTGAAAAGAGTGGAAAATTTTACGTCAAAAATGTCTTTTGAGAAATTTTCTTTTATGACCTTAGAAAATTCAAATATAAAGGTTTAAAAGACGGTTAAAAATTAGGTTTAAAAGACGGTCATATGCCCTTTTCTGAAATTAATTGATGTTCTGAGAATAGCAAACCTTCAAGATGCTTTTAACAATTCGATAGAATGTAAAAATGTGAACCACCCTGACCTGCAGGTAAATTGTCAAGGTAATTTAAAGGTTTAAAGTCAAAAAAGTCTTTTGAAAAGAAGTAAAATGAAGGGCAACTGTTTAAAAAGCTCTTAGAACCTTACTTTTAGCGTTACCTGGAAACAACGACGTGGACGTTTGGAGTGCTTGTTTACCGTGAGTCTTCTTGCCTCTCACCATTGCTACCTGTGTTACAATCAGCCACGGATGAAATGTTCAAAAAGCTCTCCATTAGCTTCAAGACACAAAGGTAGACGTCTTTCAAAACCGTCTACAGTTTTGAGCAAAGTTTCTCGAGAAATGGCTGCGCAGGCTATCCGAATCCTTTCCATCAGATCATCTCTTGTTGTAGATCGCTGAGCAAACACTACATTTTTAATATAACCCCATAGAAAGAAATCAGGTTATGTTAGATCTGGTGAGCAGGCGGGCCATTCGATTGGACCTCCTCTTACAATCCATGTCTCATTGAATTGTGAGTTCAAAAACACGTACGATGAGTGCAAAATGTGGCGGAGCACCATCTTGTTGAAACCACATTCTTTGTCTTATTGATAAGTTAAAGTTCTCAAATAGTCCTGGTAAATGGTCCCTTAACAACTCTAAGTATGTATGTCTGTCAACGTTTACGTAAAAAAAGTAGGGTCCAATTAAATAGCCATTTACTATTCCGCACCACACCATAACACTTCATCGATGTTGATGATCCATCGGTCTGTACCAGTGAGGATTTTCGTCCGACCAATAATGACAGTTATGTCTATTGAGCTGCCCATCGCTGCAGAATTGACTTTCATCTCAGAAAAGTACATATCGAAAAAAATACTAGGATCATTCTGTACCATCTGCAAAGCCCATTGACAACAATTAAAACGCGCTAAAATATGATGGGGCCTGAGGGCTTGCGTTAGAGTAATGTGGTGAGCCTGATAGTTCAGAGATCTTAAAATTCTTGATACTGTTGTAAGTGGTATACCTATCTCTTTTTTTATTTTGTCGAGTACTGATTTATGGATCAATATGAACGGCTGCTATAACAGTTAGAGCTCGTGCAGCATTTTCGTCGTACTCTGTATGTTGGCGTTCACGAAGAAGAATCCCATTGCGAGCTCTTTCAGTCAAATTTCTTATTGTTAGTCTGAAAGGATGTCTTCTATCTGGAAACCGTTCAGCGTAAACTCTTAATGCAGCGGCGCAGTTAACGTGACATTCCCCTAAAATAAGTAGTAGTCGAAAGACTTTTTTTTTTACTTTTAATCTTTAAATGACCTTGACAATTTACCTGCAGGTCAACATGGTCAAGGTGGTTGACATTTTTACATTCTATCGACTTGTTAAAAGCATCTTAAAGGTTAGCGATTCTCACAACATCAATTAATATCAAAAAACGTCACATAACCGTTTTTTAACACTTTACCCTGATATTTGACCTTTCTAAGGTCACAAAAGCAAATTTCTCATAAGACATTTTTGACGTAAAATTTTGCGCTCTTTACGAATCCGGAGTCAAAAATAGGGGTTTCCATTTTAAAGTCATCTTGACCGTCAAAAGACCTTCAAAATTGACCTCAAGGTCAAAATTTATGGTACAGTCCTCTGTCCCCCTCGGTCCTGGTTAACCTTTGTCCGAACCATTTTTTTCGTTGATGAAGTATTTTAGAAGATATTTGAGGTGATAGATTAAAATTGGAATTAAAAACTAAGGTTAAACAACCACCGCAGAGTCCCACTGGGAGCAATTGCCATCCAAAAATGCCACTGGCTCCCAGTAGGACGGCGGTAAACCTCACTCATGACCACGTCTCACAACCGTGAGATGGGTGGTCACAGGACAGGACGAAATCACAATGACAGGCCGGCGAAACCCTCGTGTGTTTTGAGGACACGAAGCGACCCAAGGATGACAGCCTTCTGCATCCATCTCGCAAGTGCCGTGGCATATT
>JAABKJ010008200.1:0-11506 GCA_011634705.1 Andricus grossulariae | reverse complement strand
GTTAAAAAAACACTATAGCTCGGCCAGGAGATTTCGATGGCGAGCGGGAGTTGGGGGGGGGGGGGTAAAGGCGGAAAGTAAACTTGTCAAAAAATTATAAAAACACATTTTTGCAAGAGACTTGCCATATAATGCCATACTGTATTTGTTTCTTATCTATACCGCAGTCAGAACGCAAGTACGGAGATCGGTTCCTTATTATTACTCCGTGTGTAAAACACACAGGAGTCCTCTTATGCGGGCGAAGCCATGAGTGTTGGTAACCCTAGCAGTGGCCAAAATGTGTTTAAAACCTGTGGTCCTGCTAGCTCAACGTTAAGCCAGCAGGACCACAGCTTTTTTTTAAAAAAGGCGGAGCATCCAATTTGGCAATAGGGCATTAAGTGAGCCCTAAATTATTCTGCAAAGAAATATTGTCTAAGTAGTTTTTTCCTATGTGTGGTCCTGCTAGCTTAACGTTAAGCTAGCATGACATCAGGTTTTTTCTAAAAATTGCGGAGCATTAAATTTGGCAATAGGGCATTAAGTGAGCCCCAAATGAGCCCTAAATTATTCTCCAAAGAAATATTTTGTAAGTAGTTTTTTTCTATGTGTGGTCCTGCCAGCTTAACTTTAAGCTAGCATGACCACCGTTTTTTTTTTTGTTTAAATGCCGAGCATTACATTTGGCAATCGGGCATTAAATTAGCCCTAAATTCTCTATAGGTTTTTAGTCCATTTTTGCAATGTGGTCCTGTGAGGTTAACGGACCTGTGCGTGTATCACACGCTATTTTTGATAACAACCGTCCGAGAAAAATATTTAGCACTCACACTTTTCTACTAAATCTTCAATCTTGTATGATGTTTTTCAAACAAACTTGTGCATAATTCTTTAAAACGAATTTTTAAAAATATTTTTACTTTACCGGTGTGAAAATTTCCGTATCTCCAAAGTGCGCATGCGCCATTATTAGTCCCGCATAGTCTGCTAGATTGAAGCACTTTGCATTTCGGTCATTCTACGTAAAACTGAAAGATTTTTTATGTTTTTCTAATATCTTCTTAAAGATTTTAAAAAAGCACTTTATTTTGAGGTTATTGAGCGCAGAACGTTTTCATTCATGTTATTTTGCGGAAAAACTTTCTTTATGGATTATAAAACATAGCATGTATTTTATGCAAATTCATGTAAAAATATATATCGTTAGTGTAGAAGACCTCCTCTACAGATCCCTCAGACGTCACGCAGCGTAGTATTTTTCATGACGTATAAAATTTGTACTGCTTTAATTGACAATAAATCAAACGAAATGAATAAATTACAAAAAGCAAACTGTATAGAAATTCATGAATTCCATACATCATCACTTCATCACACGTGATGCTAGGGACGACTCTTAATATAATTATGTCAATGTAACGCGACTCTTGGTGCCAGCAGCTGATGTCACGAATGTCACTGTTTTTTTGCCTGTTGGCTCGTTAGCGGATTAGTTTTCTTTCTGCGAACGCTGATGAGTCCTTCTCGGATTCTCTTCATTCTGCCCTCTCACTCTTTCACTGTTATTCCGAGCTCTTTGTTTCGTCGCAGATAGCAGACGTCGCGTCGTGTCAACTCGCTGCGCTCTCTCTCTCTCTCTCTCTGTCATGCTTTTTTTTATTTTCTCGCCGGAAGTTCAACGTCGGAACTACCGAGCTTTTTCCACGACATCCTTGTCGGGATCTTAAGTAATTTATAAGCCTCACTTTCATGAAAGTCTTCCGCAATTAAATCGTACATAAGTACAGGTGCCTGCACCTGCTCGTATAATGATATATCACCTATCTCTGAAAGAGGTTAATCCTTCGTGCAGCTTCTTTTATTACTAGATTGTCACCTCCACTTCTCGTCATTATGTTTCATAAGCTGAATGTAAGAAGATAAATTTAAATTTATTTATTTTTGAGTTTTTATTCAAAAGGTTTTTCTCTTATTTCCCTTGCATGATAGACCAGGTATATGAAATTTTTGATGAGAAAGCTTCGTTAAGGGGTCCTTTTTGACGTAAAAATATTTCTAGAACAGATGAATTTTCAAGTCCGGTTTTTTGTTCGAAAACATTTCCAAAAGTCACGTTGCGTAAATGGGCCATTTCTATTACACTGCAGATCAGTGTCAAACAGAAAAAAATAGCCAAAATTATGAGAGGTATGGCAATTAGAAAAATCTCCACTTTTTTGGATTTTCAACGGAAAATGACTACGTTTGACAAAAACTATGCATCTTTGATTAAAATAACTTAATCTATCGAAATTGACCATTTTTGCCTGTTTTGAGGGGGGAGGGGACGGAGTTCCGTTTTTTTATAAATAAATCGTTCCAGGTTCAATCTGCATTCATGATGCCAGAGGATAGAATAAGGTTTATATAAATCAGCATACATCCAAAAAAAGCCTTTTACTCTCATCATTTTGGGATTTATGAGGTTTCCAAAATTCCATTTTTTGGTATTTTTGACTTAAAACTGAACAGTTCTGTTTTTGGAAAATACGTAATTTCATGTGAATCCTACGACGAAATTCGTACAGTTGTATTTTAGAAAAACACATCTTTTCAGTTTTTAGTCAAAAATGGAAAAAAAAAGAAAATTTTCAAACCCCACAAATCCCAAAATAATGAGAGTGCATAGAAGAATTTTCTCAGATTAACACATATTTCTACACACCGTTTCATCCTCTGGCATCATCAACGAACGATTTATTGTGAAAAAACGGAACTACATTTTTTTGCTCCTAAATACAGTCCAAAATGGTCAAATTTGAGAAGACATTTTTATTTTTTTTTGGAATTACTGAAAGTTTAGTCTACTTTCAATCATCTATGTGAAACACTTTTCCATGCAGTTATTAGATTCATATAGGTACATCGTTTTTTTTTTGGAAATGTAGTGATTTTCCGCTGATAATCCATTTTTGTCCGACCCCCCTTGAAAACGCGCCATTGCATGCACGTGAAGCAGGCGTAATGTGGCCGCTTCCAGCCCAGTGAAGTTCGCACATGCGCACTCCGTCGCCGGGCCAACATGAAACTTTACGCCCGGTACATGAAACTTTACGCCCGCTACATAAAACTTTACGCCCGCTACACATACACAGTTTTTACATTTTTTTACATAGTTTTTTTTACATACATAGTTTTTTGGTGATTGTGTCTTCGTAAGTACAGAAATACGAGGAGTGAAAATGAAACGGTTAGGTGACCTAACCTCTTTATCATATGTTTCATTAGTTTCCAACAAAGCTACATCGTCACATTGATAATTATGAGAACCTCTGAGTCACATGACACACACGCGACATGAACTTGAACAAGTGTTTTCCCGCCTTCAATTCTTAATAATTTTTTCCTGTTGAACAACTCAATAGAAAAAAATGTATAACGCACATTGAGTTTAGATTAAAATTATGTATTGAAAAATTATTTTATCAAAACTGGCGAAACAACCCTATTATTTATCACGTTTGTTAAAGTATTTTTTGCAATTTCCCCTCTCAATAAAAATTTTCTAAACTAGTAGCATAAACGTAATCTTTTTGTAAAAAGTTGTATGATATTTGCATCGTTAAGAGAGTGTGAATAGTATCATTATTCCGAGACCTGAAATAGTAACATTTTTCTTTGGAATTTACACTTTCTACACTTCTTTATGTAACATATTAATGTATTTGTGCCCCTTGCGGCTTAGAGCTGTGAATCTGAGCCTCTGAATCTTGGCTTGGCCCAGTAACATTAGCTAATTCTTGGCAGCCCTGATTGAGCCAAAATTGACCCATGTTTTTAACTTCGACAAAAAAATTAAAACCTAATTTAAAATCAGTGATATTTATAGAGTTGCCGTATACTCAACTGTGACTAAGTTGCGCATGTGACGGAAAGCTGTGCATCTTTGATTATGTCATGCAGAATTTTTTACAAAATACTGACATTTTCATTTGGAAAAATAAATTTGTAAATAGAAAAAAACAAGTTTAACCAAATAGGTTAATTTTTACCAACAAAATATAACATTTTATCCAAAAGGATAAAGCTTCAATTGACAAAACACTTTTTTGCCAAAAAAAGGGCAAAGAATGTAATACTAAAATTTTCAGTAAAAAAATTAATTTTGAATAAAAAAATTCATTCTCAACCAAAAAGATAAATTTCCAGTTGAAAATAATTTTTTACTAATAACCAATTATTTCTCACAAAAAACATGAATTTACCATCAAATATTCGAATTTTTAAAGAAAGTTCTACCTAACAGTTAAAGTATCCAACGAAGAAATGTTTCTCCAATCCTTCAGATAATTTTTCAACCAATAAAATTAATTTTATAGCAAAAAGGTTAATTTTCAACAAAGTACAAGAATTTTCAATCAAACAGATAACTTCTCATCTTAAATCAATATCTTTGACGATTTACTTTCGTTTTTTAATTTTCTTTTTTAGTTGATTAGTTTTTTTCGTTGACTCACGATATTGTTCATGCCAAAAATTAGGCTCATAGGGAAAAAAAATTTATACGATGTTAATAATTGAAATGATATTATCAGTCATGTCTTTCGAAAGAAAAAAACATTATTTTTTATAGAAAAAGTTTCAAAGTTACGCCAAATAAGTGTCTCAACAATAATTCTTGTAAATGAACTTTCTCAACGTCACTTTTTACTAATTTTCAAGAAATAGATCCTTTTTGATAAATAACATATTATTTTCTCGGGAGAAGCTTTTCCTTCAAGTCTATCATCACCCCAATTATGAAATTAAGTTTTAGTTATGGAAATATCTACTTTTCAGATTGAGAACTGTTGCTATAGAGAATACTTTCGTTTAAATCATAAGCACAATTTACTAAAATTCAACTATTTTCAAAAATAATAAGAAGCAGTATTGAGGAAAAATCAGAATACAAAAAAAATTGTTAAAAGAAACGTTTTTTGTAAGTTTTAAAATTATTTTCTTTGGAAATGATGCACGAAAACAACGTTAAAATGCTTGGGATGAGAATCTTTAAAATCCTTTCAAAATCCTTCCATTTACGTGAATAAATTCTATAAAATGCATTGAAATATTAAAAATTCCTTTGAAATCCCATAGAATTACATAGAATGTGTCGAATTTTTGGTCAATATCCTAATATCTTATAAATTCTGTTAAATAATTTACAATCTTTCGAAATTCAAGGAATTCATTTAAAACTGTATATTAACGGAAATATTTTAATTTGTCTTCATACCTATGCAATACTGCGAAATCTCTCAATTCATGAGAAAATCTTTGCCATTTATACAAATATTACAAAATGTGTAGAATTTTTCATAGTTATTAAGATCCGTTAAAATTCACCTAAAATCACCGCATAAAAATCGTTTGAAATTTTTTATAATTCTCTAAAGACCCTTGAAATCATTTCAAAAAGTACCCTAAAACCTCTTGAATACTAAGAAATCTCTCAAAATCTTGATAAAATTCAGAAAGTTCTTTGCAATTCCATAAATTTTGTTTTAATGTCTAAAATGTTTTAAGTATTATTCAATCCCTCAATTAATTATTGTTCAATTTCTTGGATTCATGATTGTTATCAGAGATAATATTAAATGTGTAAAATCAAGTATACAGCAAAATGGTAAATTTAATTACTCATAGATCTATGTGTATAAAATTTTACAAAGTTTCCGCACCCCTGAGTCACTTCATTGGTTAGGCGCCGCTTGCCCCACATATGCTTAGCCACAGTCTACGGTAATAATAAATTTTAAACTCTTAAAGAATTAAAAATTTTTATTTTTTTATTTATTTTTAACATTAATTTGTGTAGTATTGAATTTTGAGATTGATATTAAACATCTTATTTAATTACAATAATTTTGTTTGTTTTTCCACAGTTCCATACCGTTCTGGAGAACCATATGACATGGAGACGTTTGATAACAGAATAGTTAAAGTATATCGTGATCGTCTTCGGTATCCAAAGAAAGTGTGTTTTGCTAATAGAAATGTAACTCCAATAGATCCAGACCATTGTAGACAATACCATATTTCGCATTCAACGATTTCAATTAAAGACTTTTTTATGACGTTTTACAGATTAAAAAAAGGATACATTATGGGAGTTGAGCTTGCTGGTTATCAGGAATGAAACCATTACTTGTGTGAAAGTTCATCACAAATAAATAATGCGAATATATAAAAAAGGTATAATACTTTTGTAATTTTTACCCAATTCTAAAGAAACCCATAGTTATCTTAAAATTAATTTTACTGCTGTCATAAATTGTATTTTATTAAATTAATAACTAAAATGAAAAGTAGTTCAGGTGAATGGGCTCGAACCCCAGCTAAATCCAATTTCTAGCAACGTACGCTACCAGGCAAAATTGTGTAAGTTAGAATCTCACCCACTGTTGTTAATAATTTAGAAATTTTCCAGAAATGCTCAGAGAAATTTTTTTCTTTCTTGAAAACCTTAAAAATTCTTACACAGCTTCTAAACTTTTTGTTTAAAATCTTTTCAAATTCTGAATTATTTTTAATCTTTTTAAAACTTCTAAATACATATTCAACTTATTTGAAGTTTTTCGAAAATTCTGTAATCAGCAAATTTTAAAAATTTTGTTTTAAAATCTGTTACATTTTTTTTTGCAATTTAAGGGCATGCTTTGAAACCTTCAATTTTCTTTTGAAATTCGTTTTTTCAAATAAGAAATGATTTGAAATTTCCATTAAATTATTTATTTCCGCTAATTTTAATTTACCCGAAAAAATAAATTTCGGTAATTTAAGAATTTTGGCGACGTTGATAATTCATTAATATGAATATATAATAATATAATAATATGCAAAAAAAATTTTTATATCTTTACAAGTTTCAATTATTTTCGAACCTTTTTGAAACTTCTAAATATACCTTAAAATCACTTGAATCTTTTATAAAATTTTGTAACTTACAAAATTGAAAACTGTTGTTTTGAAATATTTTAAATTACTTTATGTAAGTTGAGAAAATCACGTTTAGAAATCTTCTTCAATTTTTTCTTACAATTCATTTATGAAAATAACAAAATAATTTGACATTTGTTTATGAAACTTAAGAAAAATTTTGTTATTCTCTTGAGACCTTTAAAAATTCTTGAAAAAAGCTTCTAAATTCTTTTTTTCGGAAATCCTGAAATATATAGTTTTTCAATTTTCTAAAATTATTTTAAATTGAAAATTATTTTCAGATTTTCTTAAATGTCTAAACTATTAACAGATCTTTAAAACTGTTCAATTTTTTTCTGATATTTATAAAAATTCTGAATATTAAAAGAATTGGCTTTAAAATGTTTCAGATTCCTTTTTGAAATCTTTTGAAGAGTTCTAAAAAGTTTGGAAATTTTCTCTTAAAATAAAAAAATAAAAATTAATATTCAATTTCAAAAATAAAAATTTTGTTGTTGCCTACAATTTTTTGTATTTTACAGGATTATATTAAATTCCAGACAAAAAATTGAAGTCAGTTAAGCAGGTATTTCCAAATTTTAGAAGCCTGAAAGAAATTTAAAAATATTCTCTAAAGTTTCGGCAATCCTTTCAAGTCTTAAAATATTTTTAATCTCTTTAAAACTTCCAAAATTCCTAAATATATTTCAAACTGACGTAACATTTCCCTCAAATTTAGAAAAATCTTTCAGGATAATAAACTGACATTAAAATTTTTCAGATTTTTTCAAAATCGTTGAGGAACGACTGCAAAATTCCGAAAAATAACATTTAAGACATTGAAAATTCCTGATTTGAACAAAAATGTCCAGGAAGTATATTTTTCCAAAAATCACATCTTTTTTTATTCAACTCCTGAAGTGTTGGACTAACTTCCATTTTTCTAATAATTTTTTTCCGGAGTTCGATGGCTTTTATTTCTCCTTTCAACAGCCTTTGGAAAATGGTTTAAAAGTTTAAAATTGACAAAATGTCGTAGAATTTTTGGAAAATGTGAAGAGGTGATTTTCACAAAATCCCCACAGTTTTATTTTTGACCAATTTTCTGCTGAATTTGACCTTGTATAGTGAAGACATCCTGTGAATTTTACGAGAGATAAACCATTTTTATGGACTGGAGAATACTTTTTCATGAAATCGAATTTCCAAAGTTTTCTTGCAAATAACGTATGGTATAAAAAAATTAACGTTAAAGTTTGCACATCTGAAAAAATTTTCAAAAATTGCTCCTGTTCTTTTATAATATCTTGCTTCGTTTAGGAGAGAAAATTTTTAATTTAATTTTCACGAAAAAAGAACTCCGCCGGCCTCAAAAATGATTTTTCCGCATTAAGATGACATGGAGCCTACTATATATAAGCAGAAACTTTTAAAAAATATTGAAAAAAGGAGAGGGTTCAGAAAATCTTTTTTTTATATTTTTAAAATTCAAAGAAAGATTAAATTCCTTGCTGTCCCTTCAAATATTGTAAAATGCCTTGAAAAATTGAGATTCCTTCTGAAATTGCGCTAGATAAATTCTTCAAAGCCTTAAAATCTTTGTTGTCAATTTCCTCAAACTCTTGAAATCCTTGAAGATCATTTAAAAAAATGTAAAACCTCTCGGAATATTTTGGAATCATTCAAATAACCCTAATTTTTTTTTTATCGTATACGGTACAAATAATTGATATATTGCGTAAAAAATATAGAATCTCACGTAAGAAGGGAGTGGGGGTCACAAACATCTTACAAATCTTAGGAACAGAGAGGTGTTGGGTCGGGGGATGAGTGATCTAAAATTCTAAAAATCCTAACATAATTAATGGCCGTTCCCCTAGGCCATTCTGTTTTTTTTCCATTTTCAAGAAATTTCCCCTTTTTCTAGATTTTTCGTTGAAATGCTTGTTTTGGTTAAAAATTGTACTATTTGGTTAAAAATTTAATTATTTTGTTGAAAATGCAATCGTTTCGTTAAAAAATAATATTTTCCTGGTGAAAAATTTAACAACTTGGTCCAAAATTGAACTACTTTGTTAAACAGCAGAGTGGGTGGATGGTGCCATTTTGGTCAACAATCAACATTTTCAAAATTTCTTTTCAGTAACTTATTCAGTTTCAAATGCGCTCTGTAGTTTCACAAAAAAATCTAGCACCCATTCTGAAAAACTTTCTAATGCAAAAGGAATGTTCACGCCAAATTTCCAAAATAAAATTAAATTTAAAAATACTACTCAGGACTCGGGATACGTAAAGCATGTCACCAGCAGTGGGACTCCGATACCGTGTCGAAATTGAAAAATCGAACGGACCACTTTTTCTAACGCGTGAAGATAGAAGAAGAGGTTTGTTCGATTTTCGATTTTTAATCAGCATGGGAGCCCCACTGCAGTTCTCCTAACGAAATTTTATATATTTTCTGTTGTACTTTTAGAGAATTGTCTTTTCGCGATTTGATATTTTCAACTATGTACGGAGAAAAATAGATATTAAGAAGTAGATATTATAAACTTTGATATTTAACCATATTGTATAGACAGAATAGATATTACGGCATTATTCATGTCTTATAGAGTGATATATTAATGAAATTTTGTTTGAATCGTTTGAATAGTGTCTTTAGAATAGGATTAAAATGGACCAATCGAGTAGACTGATCGCGCAAATTCAAGATCAGATAAAAGACATGTTACAGCACGTTAGAAGCCATTCTAAGAGAAGTAAATATGAGTCCCGACGCTCACGGAGCCCGAAGTGACCATATTCGCATGACAGGGGCGGGTGCCCAAAAATCTTAGGACGAGAATCCAGAAGCCGACGAAGCTATTCTAGCGACTCATCTCACTTGTCTAGAAAACACCATAGCAACAAAACTCGATCACACTCACGTGAATGAAAACGTATATCTTCGAGCTACGCGTCCAATTCATCCAGCAACAGCCGATCGTCGAGATCTCAAAACATTTTCGATCGCAGCACAGCTTCACGCATATCTCGGAGGAGGCGTGCTCCCGCACCGCCGGGAGGCGGAAAGATCTTCCAAGTACAGTCGGACTTGGATTCCGTTTCCGGAATTTACGGATTCCAAGAATTGACGCCGCGCCGCGGGTAGGCTGTTCAGGAGCTGCGCGGGGTGTGTTTACCGCTTCCGAGAGAGAGAGAGAGAGAGAGAGAGAGAAATGATCGAGAGCGGATATACCGCCGGCGACGCGATCATTATCGTCACATCGTACAAATAGCTGCCTGCGGAACGGTAGCAGTAGAGACGGAGGACGGATGCCCGAACGAAAACTTTCATAACCAACCGGAGGTTCCACATAAGAGCATCGTGTATCCTTCAGTCTTATCGGAACTCAATCGTCGGAACGTCCGTAGCAACGTCGACATCCGGGGTTTTCTACATAATCTGGGCATCTCCTGGACGAAGGAATGATGGAGGCAAGGAGTAGTTGGCAATTATTTCTTAAAAAGCAAAGGAAAAAGGACTTTCCTCCCACCGCCCAGCAGCTAGCAGAAGATGCCAAACGACATACAGGGCCTAGATAACTGGCTTGCAAAAACGCGAGGATACATTTTCGTCGAGCCTCTGCCCGAACAGTCACCAAAGGAGAGGAAGAATCATAACAAACTATAGATCTTTGATCCATCAAACCCCGGCCCTTTTCAGGACCACCAAACAGTTGTACGTAGAAGGCAACATGTTGAACCTCCACACTTTAAGTTGGAGGATATCAGGACTGCTACCAAACTGCTAGCACTGGGGGATTTTATGGCCAGTATTGATTTACAGGACGCATACTTATGAGTTTTTGTTCACCAGGAAAGTAGAAAATATCTGTGCTTCACGTTTCAAGGTGAGATGTACAAATTTACGTGCTTACCTTTCGGTCTGCGCATAAGTCTATTCATTTTCACCAAATTTGGTCTACTTGTTCACGAAAATTTTTTTAGGAAATTGCGCGGTAGAATTTGATGACGTCATTATGAATATTCTAGAAAGTGAGCACTACGGCTGTAGAATATTGATAAAGTACGTTTTTATGGTCTCTGATAGTAATATATCTACCTCTTTGTTTTAACGTTCTGGAAGGTTCAACATTACAAAAAAAGATTTTGACCGCTGAATTAAATTAGTTAGCTAGAAAGCAATAAATCATCATCGACAGCTATAAACTATATTATACAGTAGCTCAGTGGAAGATTGAAAACTTCGAAATATTCTAATATATTAGTTTTATATGTTTTTAAATTTTATTTTGAAATTTCAACGTGCAATAGGTAAAACTGACCTTTCTAAATAAGAGATAAAAAAAGAGCATATATCTCTCTCTAGACTCTCTAAATTGTTTGCAGTATCTTATTTCATATACCTCTTTGAGAGGTGGACGGGCCTAGCATGTGGCAAAAGAATGATTTTCAAACATTTTGGGTCGACTAAGAAATCAGACTTTTAAGAGCAGTAAAAAAGAAGCATTTCTGAATACTTTTGCACAATGTTGCCAGATATTGCATCATATAATGCAATAAAGTTCAGGAAGATTCT
>JAABKJ010008199.1:0-11506 GCA_011634705.1 Andricus grossulariae | reverse complement strand
TTGCTAATCTCCAAGCCCATGAAGAAGATTTTGGTATCCAAGTTGAATGGCACTTCCATGGTACATATCATGGTAAGCGTGCATGTTATGGTATAGGAGCGAATATAAAGAGACAAGCAGCACGTTCGAGCTTACAATGTTCTCCAAAACATCACATACTCACTCCCCATGTTTTGTTACAGTGGGCAAAGAGTAACTGTGAGGAAACCGAAGTTTTTTTTCAGCAGCAAAGAAAATCATGCTTGTGAAAAAATCTATCAAAAACATTTGTAGTGAAATTTTGTTTAAAACAATAGGAAAAAGTTACAAATCTAATAGGACTACAATTGGGCCAATTTTGAGCCTGATCGGAAAACTTTCATTTTCGAGGTGGGTACATTTGAGAAATTATGCCGCATATATACATACAAGTGTCCAAAAAGTAACGAAATACCCACATAATTTTCCAGGTAACATATTATTCAAAAGGTCAAGGTCATTCTTGAAGTAACTTTTAACAAGGAATCCAGTGGTGACCTTAAATTTGACCTTGAGCTTGAGCTTCAAGGTTATTTCAAGGTCATCTTTGTTGTTTTTTTCAAGTGGGAACCGCTATTTTTGACAACGGCAATCTAAAAAGCGGGATAATTTTACGTACAAACATGTACTCAAGTCGTGGGTCAAGGTTGACTTCGAACTTCAGCTGAAGGTTATCAGGCTTGACTCAGGTATGGGGCGGGTCCAATCTGTACTGCTGCGGCTGAGGTGTTTACGAAAAACATCGAGGTCATTATTAGAGTAACTTTTAGCGAGGAATCCAGTGGTGACCGTTAATTTGACCTTGAAATTAACATTCAAGGTAAAAAACAAAACTTTTCAAGAAAAAAAAATTTTTTAAATTATTTAAAAAATTTGTAAATGAAGAAAAAAATGTGCGTATTGAATATTAGTTATGCTAGCATCAAACCCACGAATAATGAAAAAGTCGATCAAAGTATAGTTTGAACTTTCTTCACAAAAAATTTGATAAAATAATGAATAAAAAAATAAAAATTAAAGAACTGAATAGTTACAAACTTAAGCTTCGCTATAAATTGATGCTTCAATAAGCAAGAAATTCCTAATTTTTTTACCATAAAAAATTGTATACCAATCATGAGTGCAGTAGTTTACATGTAAGAATGAGGAAGAGCTTTTACGTAAAAATAGCAGATTACAATTTTCATTTTTTTAAAACATTCATCTGCGTTATAAGTTTAACCTTCTTGATTCTGATGGAAATTTGAGTAAGAGTTAGTCCGTAAAGTCAAAATGCAACGCCTCACTAAAAGAGAAAGAACAACACTTCTTAAGATGAAAGGTTGGGGTCAAGTGGAAAGATTTCTCAGGACAGTAATGAATGTTTTGAATGAAACATTTAGGGTTGGTAGAACTCCAATTGCACTCTCGACCGTTCAAAATACAGTTAGTAGGTTTAATAATCTCGGCATTGTCAGAGATCTACCTAGATCAGGCAGACCAAGGTCAGCAGCAAATAAGGAGAAGTCACTAGGTGTTATGTTATCATTGACTGAAAATCCGCATAATTCCATCCGCAGAGCTGCTCAAGAGCATGACATAATTAAATCATCTGTACACAACGTACTAAAAATAGCGAAATTCCATCCATTTAAAGTGAAACAGGTTCACAAGTTGAATGAAGACGATTTCGATCGTCGCGTTGAGTTTTCTGAAGGCATGATGGCACGCATACTTGAAGATCCTATCTTTCCATCAAACATAGCTTTTTCAGATGAAGCAACTTTCCAACTCGATGAAACTTTGAATAGACATAATTGCAGATATTGGGCAGATGAAAATCCTCACTGGATGCGAAAAGATAAATCGCAGTATCCGCATAAATTGAATGCTTGGGCTGGAATACTTGATAATAGAATTATAGGACCATTTTTCATTGATGGTAACTTAAATGCCCAAAACTATGAAGCTATGCTTCGACATTTAATAGTTCGTGCAATCAGAGAAATAGCCGGAGGCAACTTTGATGACATATGGTTTCAGCAGGACGGTGCAGCTGCTCACTATGGATGAGACGTTCGCGCTTACTTAGATGAGGTATTTATTGATCGCTGGATAGGACGGAAGGGCTTATCATCGATTAGCCTACTGTCAAGAGGTGAATGGAGAACAATTCGAGCACTTAAAATAAGATGTTGTGCTGATTAATGCTAATAATCAAATGTGAGAGGCGAGGGGACTCACTTAAATCAAGCACTCCGCTCATGAGAGACAAGGGGACTCACGTAAATCAAGCACCCCAAAGTGAACAGATTTTACTACGTCCACGTCGTTTTTCCCGGGTAACTCTGAATGTAAAAAAAATTGACCTGCAAATAACATTGAAGGTCAATCTCAAGGTCAAATTAAAGGTCACCACTGGATTCCTCGTTAAAAGTTACTCCAAGAATGACCTCGACATTTTTCATAAACACCTCAGCCGCAGCAGTACAGATTAGACCCGCCCCATAGCTGGGTTAAGCCTAATAACCTTCAGCTGAAGTTCAAGGTCATCCTTGATTCGAGACCTGAGTTCATGTTTGGACGCAAAATTTCCCGCTCTTTCGATTGCCGTTGTCAAAAATAGGGGTTCCCGATTAAAAAAACAAAGTTGACCTTGAAATAAACTTGAAGGTCAAGCTGAAGGTCAAATTTAAGGTCACTAGTGGATTCCTTCTAAAAGTTACTTCAAGAATGACCTTGACCTTTTCGAGAAATATTTTGCCTAGAAAATTATTTAGGTGTTTCGTTACTTTTTGAACACCCTGTATAGTCCAAAATTAATTAATTTGTCCAGGATTTTAATTTAAATTAGTTTTTATTCCGATCTAAAGAACTAGCTCCTCTACCATTTTCCAGATACGGGGCTGAGTTAGCCAACTCTTTGATTTCCAGTTTACTAATTCTAACTTTTAAATTTATTTTGAATTTGGTGGAATTCTTCTTTTAAATTATCTTCTAAATTATTTTTTTTTGTCATCTTTGTGATTAATCCGTGGAGGATCTGGCGCCCGCAATGAACTAATCAATAAATAACATAAGTAGAAAATTTAATTTTTATTAGAAATTAGTACTGAAGTATAATTGGGCCAATTTTAATAAATTGTTCCGGTTATAATATGTGTTACTCAGGGAAAAAACGTGTTATTATTACCGATGATATTTACAAGACCATCTATTTTAGAATAATTGCAAAAAAAATGTAGTGATAAAATCCGATTAGGAAAAACGAAAAACTGCACATTTGCTAACAAAATTCTTCGCATTTGTCTTTGTATTGCTTTTTGCTCACGCCAACTTGTAAAATGAAATATTAAGAAATCTATTCAGGTGGGCCCAAATTATTATCGTTTTTAATATATTTGGATGATACGTTATGGAGAAAAATGATCAATATTGTGAAAAATATGTGCAAAAGTTGTCGCTTTAGTTTACAAAATCCACAGAATGCTTATTAGTAATTGAGAATATAAGCTTATTCGGCGTATAGTATTGACACCAATTTTATTACATCAAACTCCTGGCTCTGGAATAAGTGATTTTTTATCATTTCTTTACCAAAGACAAAATTCTGGTATAAATTGATACCAGTGATATCAGTCTTAACGAATTTACCAAATACATTTTTGTACTTCAAACTGACTCTAATCATATGTAAATATATCCTAAAATATAAATAGCCTAAAATGTATCAGATAACGACAATAAGATATGTTATACAATCTACAATGAAGCATCAGAATATTCCTTCCTTACACTGTTAGCCGAATACTTCATTAATATATCAATCAGTTTTTCCTCTTCTGTGAAAAATGAGGATCGTTTATACTTTATTCTCCACCTTGGCAATTATCCTTAATTCTATTGGTAAATATAGTAGCGTAATAATACATCTATCATTCTCAAAATATTGTTAAGCTTTCCGCAAATAGCAATTTGTCCAATGTAATAATTCCAACTAAGAAATTATAAAAGCTTGAGCATAACCACGTTCTGTTTCTCTAAGAGTTTCACTTCCGTATGCAAAGGGTAATTTTGTTTAGAAAAGCTGCTCCCAAACTATTTTAAGAAGCATCTACATTTAAATTCCCAAGTTTATTAACATCATAATAGCTCAAAACCATATGTTTCATCAAAATATCTTTTGATTCACGAAAAGCTTTTTCTGAGTTGGCACATTGGCTAATTCTGTTGCAACGCACATATTAATACATTTTGTCAAATCAGAGTCTGAAATTTGAAAGAAGCGACGCGTCGTATAGCGTTGCTAACAGCTGTTGCAAAATGGCGTAACACTGACAGCGCACATCCGCCGCTTCGACAGGAATCAGTATGACCCAAACAGTTCCTAACTGGAGTTTTTGCTGATTGATTGATTGATTAGGGCCTTACTAGATGTACATAGTTTTTCTATTCACTAAGAATGAAAACACTCAAGGGCATTAATTTGAATTCGGTTTCACGAGGTCAGATTTTACGGCCAAAGGGTAAAACATGTTGATCTGATTTTTCGCATACATATTCTAGATATTATTCTCTCTTTTTTCTCGAAGCTCTTTTTTAGTAAAACTGTTACTATTTTGTTTCAAAATTAAAAAAGTGCAATTATAATGCGCTTGACAAAGGCTAACTTACTGTAAAGAGAAGTATTATTATTTCAGGGCTAATTTCACACATTAAAATAAGACTCAGAAAAAACAGTCCCGAATGTTACTAAAATGAGACCACCGGTGGAAACCCAGATTCATTCCTTTTACATTGAAAATAACGGCATAAATTTATCCTATTCAAGAACAAGATACGCAAAAAATTATAATATAAAAAAAGAGATCTCTAGTTTTTACTGTGCTGGAAACGTTGTTTCAATGGCCTTGATATTCCAGGAAGTTTCTCTGGGCCACAAGAAGTTCATGATGTAGTAAATTTTGAATGGATTTTTATTATAATAAATATAAATATCATTTTATTCTGAATAACAATGTTTACAGATTAACGAAGAAAATTGAAGTCCAGTAACAACAAGAAATAGTAACTAATCAAATGCGAAAAATAGGATAAGCAAAGGTTATTTTATTGAAGAGTTAAGATCATTTTATACTTCTGACAGTTCATGACCAAAATTAAAAACAAATTAAATCCTCTCTTTCTTTTTGCAGAGTTTAGTTCACACTTCGAGTGCTTACCTAATGGCGAGCCTATTCCCGGCGTTCCTCGCCGTCGACCTTCCTCTTCTTCTGTTTCTGACAGGCAACATTCACCTGAGTCTCTTCCTCCTGCTGAACCTTTTCTTCGTGTCAGGTCCAGGTCTCCTCCTGCAAGGCGTCCTCCTCTTGGCAGATCTATTTTTCCTCCTACGAGTCTTCCTTGTCCTGAAGGATATGGATGTGGACTTCAACAACTTCCATTTATTCGGCTTATTTCGAAAAAAAATCCGCAACGGATATTCGAACTTCGAAGGTACAGTTTTTCTGCCAATAAGCCGCTTAGAATAAAAACAGAACATAATACCTTCGGGCCTATGCCAACCGAAGAACAAATTGTATTATCTGCATCGAATTATATTTTTGCAATATTAAAGTCTTTCAATGTTCTTGCTGGAATCTATAATTCCGTTAACAACCGAGTGAAAATAAACATGTCCAGCGGCATCGCTAGCATATTGAACCGAAAAGAGATCGATGAAGCTCCAGTAGGTTCCCGCCGCCATATCTACCTTAACTTTAAAGTAATGCATCTAAACCCTGATGTGAAGCATATTTCTTTGCCTCACTAATTTAATTAGGAAAATGTAAAATTTTTGCAATGTGTTATGGTAATCAAGCCTTCAATCTTTCGTCAGTATGCCCACTTTTTTGACTTGACGATACTTGTCGTTCAAGCACGGCTTCACCGACGTTTCAGAAAATTTCTCAGAAAGTTATTTTGTTACTAATAGACTGTGTATTTAAATTAAATATATATATTTTTTTTTTTAACTTTGCGCACCTATTTTTCATCAAATACACGCACACAGTACAAATCACGCCGATCACTCGAGCAGACAGCTATGCCCTTCGAGAAGCGAGGAGTACGCAAACAGCGACCGCACACTTATTTTTGTTAGCATTTAGGAATTTTAGTAAACTATTTGTAACTTTCAGATACCGTTCCAGAATGTCAATAAAAATTTAGTAAATTTACTATGGAAGTTACTGAATTTCGTTTTCAGCAAACTAATATCGTAAATTTCAATAACCTTAGTAACTTAAATGTGTCCGAATTTTCCCAACATTTCTAACAGTGCACTTGTAATCTCAGGTACCCCAATTTTATTGTAGATTTATCCAATTGTAGTTCACAGTAATCCATCTAATTTATTAAATTCGGATAATACAAGGTACTTCAGATTTATCCGAGGTAATCCGCCTCCGCTGGACTGCCATTTTTAAGAATTGGTTGTTTCTCGTAATTTTCTAATCATGTATTTTTCTTTGTATTGTTCATTGTTCAGGTGATCTTGCAGAGTGAAATTTAGAAAGATTTTGAAAATCACCCAAATTATTCTTGTTTTTAATAAATTTTAATAAGACATTATAAGGCAAAATGATAAAAACTGTGAAAAAAAAGTTGAAAATGTTCAAACTATATTCGTGATGGAATTCTCGGCTCCGTCCGAATACAACATCACTGCCAAGGAGAATGGAAAGGAGGCAGTTCCTAAACCCTAGGCTATTTTTTTAATGATGAAAATCTTTAGAAAATACAATAATCGTATCTTTTCTAATTTGAATGAAATTATGTACTAAAAACTTATGCTTTTTAACTTACAATGCAAGCTGCACTTCGGGCAAGCCTTGCTTTCTCGATAATTCTCTACTTTTCTCGATGTAGATTTTGATATCTTTGGTCTTAAAATTAACCTATTATTATAAGCCTAGCACCTAAGCAGAAAAATAAAAGAATATCTTTTTATATGCGATTTATTGCCTTTTTGCTTTTACTAGCCTTCTCCCTCTATCTAACAGAAATACTGGAAGGATTTCTTTTCTTTACAAAAGTCTGGTAGTCCTCAGAGGTTTCGATTCATTTATTCAATATTAGTGTGAATTTTCATTTTGCTTCTCTTATACATTCTTTTTCTCTAAGGAGACGATTTATGGAGCGAAGAAATTCTAATGGGTGGTTACCCAGTGACAAACCGCAAATCTGAATATGATTATAAGAATATTTATTGATTGACTAGAACACAAAAGATAAAATTATCCTAGGATTACTCTATTCTTTAACTACAATGGAAGTCTTATGACCTGTCAATCAGGTAATAAGGCTTAATCTGTCAAGGTGATGTCCGAGCACGTCTACAATCTCTGAGATGGGCCACGGAAGCCTCGAAGGTCAGGTATGCGCTCTTGCGTAAGGCAAAGGGTGAGCGAGGAAGAGCGTCTCAGAGCTGACTCGACCTTCAATTCTTAAAGTATCATTTCAGTATAAGACTCGTTGATAATTGTCTCAATGTTTTCTAGCTGTGAGTACCATCATCCGTGATTGTCCGGGGGTAGACGTGTCCTGAATAAGCGTGCGAGCTCTCGATTTACCCGCTCAACCATATTAGTTTTTGGGTGGCGGATTGAGGTTAATATTACTTTGATACCTCGCTCTTCCAATGCTTGCCTCCATCGGTTGCTGCTGAATTGAGTAACCCTGTCTGAGAGAACTTTTTGCGGTATTCCGATGCTCTCTGTGAATTCATCAAGTTTCTTGATCGCCGCTTCGCCGGTTGCTTTACGTAAAGGATATAACTTGGTATATTTCGTAAAGGTGTCGATCATTATAAGAATATGTTCATATCCATACTTTGTTTTGATTAATGGGCAGAATTATCCGCGTTATTTTTGCCATTTGTGGCCAATAAAATTATTCACGTAGGATTTTATACTTTTTTTCGGCTCCTGGGCGACCATTCCACTCATGGCATTCCCATATAAGTTTCTCAATTATGCTCTGCGGAATATAAACGCGATAATTTGCTCCGTCAAAGTGATACAGAGTTTCTTCAATAACTCTTAAACGTGTTTGATTTGCGTCGTTTTTATTCACGTCGCTTATTATTCGTTGCGTTTTCGTGTCTTCTTGCTGTCTGCAAGAGATGTTCTGGATATTTCGTCCCACTTCCGGTGTTAATTGGTGGTTTAGCGCGTTTATTATAACGCGTGTCTCTCCTCGATTCTTTTTGTAGGTTTCGTGATCGTGAATTCTGCTGAGGATATCAGCGATTATATTTTCTTTGCCAGGCAGATGCTCTTTTTTTATATTGTAATCCTGGATGGCGAGTATCCATCGAGTCAGTCGGGCGTTTACAAATTTGAACGTTTCGAGAAAGGTAAGCGCGAGATGGTCGGTACGATTTATGATCTCAGCGCCGTGCAGGTAAGTTCTAAGTTTTTGTAAGGCCCCTACTAAAGCCAGTAATTCTTTTTCCGTTGTAAAATAAGTTAACTCAGGCCCTTTCAGTGTTCTACTGGCCAAAGTAATTATCTCTTTCTCTTTTTGTTCGTTTAATTGATATAAAACTGCCCCTAGTGCGTAATTACTTGTGTCAGTTTCGAGATAAAATCCTTTACGTGGATCCGGAAAATATAACATTAATAAATTTCCAAACAGTTTTTCAACCTTTTCAAAACTGTTTTGCGCTTCTTGGTCCCAACCCCACGGTGTGTTTTTTTTAAATTAATTTTAACAGTGGCACTGTTTCACCAGCATGTTCTTTGCTGAATCTCGAATAAAAGTAATTAGTCCCAAGAAACCTCGCAATTGTTTTACGTTGCGTGGTGCTGGAAATTCATGTATGCTATTAATTTTTTCAGGATCTGGTTTCACTCCTTCCGTCATAAGAATGAATCCTAGAGACTTTGTCTCCTTTTTGAAAAAGTGAGACTTGCTTAAGTTTAACGTCAATTTATTGTTTTCTAGTCGTTCAAGGATTTCATCTAAGTGTTCTAAATGTAGCTAATTTGTTTCTGACGTAATTAACGTGTCATCCGCAAATGAGATCATTTATTCTCCTAGTCCTTGTAGTGCGTAATCCAGTCCTCTTACAAGAGTAGCCATGCTCGTTTTTAATCCAAAAAGTTCGACTCGAAATTAGCAGCTCCTTTCACGATATTGAAAAGCTATGTACTGCCTAGAATCTGGGTTTGAAGGCACCTGCCAGAAGCTACCCGACATGTCAATATTTGACATTATATACATTCCTCGACATTTCTGAAAGAAAACTTCAGCAAGTTTGGGGCATTCCCAGTCTTCTATAAGTATTTGACTTAATTTTCGAGCGTCCAGACATAGGCGTATTGTGCCATATTTTTTTATGACCGGTACAGTAGGATTAATCTAGGGACTTCGAGATCTTTGTATGATGCCTAGTTGCATCATGCGCTGGATTTCTTCGTCCACCTGGCCTCTATGTGACATTGGTATCCGATAGCTTCGTCCTATGAATGGTTGTCCTTCTCGTACTTTTAATATGTGTTGGTATTTCTGTAGTAGGCCTGGCTCTCGTCGAAATACTCGTCGCTGCTTCCATACAATTTCGGCAAGTTGAGTCCTTTCCGTTTCGTCCAATCGTTGGCTCTCTTCGATTTTCTCTTTAATTTATTCCCGTGTGATGTGAAGTGGGAGTTCCCTTCCAACATTCTCCTTCTCTTGATTGGGCTTCGTTTTCATTTCCTCCATTTCTAATGAGGATTCTATCGCACATAGGTTGAGGTCTCCATCTTGCATATTCTTGCTCTCATCTTGCAAGATTCGGACGGTGGGATGTCCTTGCAAGTGGGGGAAGGTAAGAGTCTTTGTATTCAAATCAATGTTAGTTTTGTATTCATCCAATACGTCGATTCCGATTATACATGTCCTAGAGAGGCGTGGTACAATAAGAAACGCTAGTTGGGTGGTGGTACTTGGCAGCTGTACATCGGCGTAGATTTATCGATTGAGGCGCAAGGTCTTGCCCCCCAGGTGACTGGCAACTGTGACACCTGCCAACGGCAGACAAGGATAGAGCCTGAATCGCTCCTTGTTCCCATTCAAGAACTTGTCAGAGATACAGGTAATTTCTGCACCTGTATCTATAAGGGCTTTTGTTAGTATATCGGCAATTTGTATATTTTTCGTGTAACATTTTGACCGCTTTTTCCTTATAGCTTCACCTGATTCCTCTGTCAGCTCCTCACGTGTGTTAGTGAGCATGTGGGCGGTGTAAACTGTGTCGCTCGCCACGTCAATTTCTATTGGGTTAATTTCTATTGACGTGGCTCCAGATCGTTTCCCGCCTCTTGAAATGAGTCCTCCGGTTGATATTCTTCATCTTCCTCTGTTGATTGGTCCTCAATTTCTACATTCTGTACTTTATATATATAGGCTGGTTCGTTTGTTGTGTCCATGAACCGCCTTTATTTTGTGTACGTTGCCCCTTAGCACCTGTGTTGGTCTTCAATCCAGGATTTCCATTGGCCCTAAAATTTGCATTGTTGTTAGTGTGAGTATTTCAGTTCGTCCCAGAGTTTGCCGGACGATTGTAGCCGTTGTTGTTCGTTCTCCACGTCCCATTTTTCGGTGGAGTGTTCTCTCGTGCTGAATTATTTTTATTCTTGCACTCACGATTGTCGATGTAACCTTTGTAGGACTTTCCAATTTTATCAAACTCTTCGAGAAGTTGGATTAGCTGCTCGCAATTGTTAATTCCACGACCAACAATTGCATATTTCATTTCATCATTGAAATGACGAGCTAGCTTGGTGATTATTTCATTATGTTCCGGGGCAGGTATGAGCTCGCTCACGTTGACAAACATTCTCGTGGCATACTCGGCCCTGGACTTATCTTTGCCGATTTGGAATTGTCTGAATTCCAATTCCTTTTTAACTTCATATTGTGTGTGCTCTTTCCAATATCGTATATATGTTATGAGGCATTACGCGTTGGCTCGTAGATGTTTGAAGGTACACTCTTTTGAACGATTTATTTTTTAAGAAAGCATTAACAAATTTCTTTGTATTCTCATCCATTTTACAAAGTTGATTTTTAACCAAAGAATCTTACACTTTTTTCAACTCACATGCCCCACGTTGGGCGCCAATTGTAACTCCACGCTTTTGTGGTTCAAGTTAACTAGGTGTCTTAATTAACTGAATAAACGATTAATTAAGACTGGAGATAAAATAAATCAAAGAAATAGGTCTCACATGGAGAAAGAGTAAGATTCTCTTTGCATTAAAAATCGTTTTTATTCCGTAATCCTGTCTAAACTATTTTTACATACACTTTCTAAACCCGAAGCTATTTTTTTAATGATAAAAGTCATGATAAAATATAATAATCGTATCTTTCCTAATTTGAATGAAATTATGTACTAAAAACTGATGCTTTTTAACTTACAATGCAAGCTGCACTTCGGGCAAGCCTTGCTTTCTCGATAATTCTCTACTTTTCTCGATGT
>JAABKJ010008198.1:0-11507 GCA_011634705.1 Andricus grossulariae | reverse complement strand
TGTTCGTTAAAGCCAAAGGAGCTTTAACAAAAGAGAATTCACAATCACCAAATTACAGTTGTCGATGATTTGACCTTCAATTTTAAAAGGTCTGGGCGTAAATTTGGGAGAAATACAAAGACCGAGCACGTAATGCGAGGTTAATGCATCATGGAGCGCGAAGCGCGAGAAACAACGGTCGCGCGCTTAGCGCGCGATGAGAATGTGCCCGCTCAGCGGTCACATTTTTTTCTTTTCAAATTTATTCAAATAAGGTAAAAATCCCCGTGGGTATGTGGGTTTATTATGTTAATTTTCTTTTTTTTTTAATAAAGGAAAATACCCCCAGGTATGTGAGAGTTCAAGATATTGTTTCATTTATTAATTTGAATAAATCAGCTTTCCCCCTGGTGCATGGGTTAATAGCATGTGGCTCTGTTTATTTATTTCAATAAATTAACTGGCCCATGGATGTATGGGTTAATAGCTTGTAGATTTTTTATTTATTTCAATAAATCTATAGTTGCATTCATTTCATTTTACAGGATCTTTGTTTGTGTAATTTTAAAAATCGCGCTGACCTCGGCGAACCACAGCTTAAGATGGCGGCATCTGGCTAGGTTGCCACACTGTCTCTGGACCCACTGTAAGAGAGCCGAACCACCAGTGAACCCTCGCGGATTAGTTTCTGTGCAGGTCCATGTTTAGGATCCTGAACAGGTTCCTGTACATCAGGGGTCAGCAGCGAGGGGAAATTTGTGAAGTCCAGCTCTTTTAACACATGTCTCGTTTCCACCACTCCACCTCCTCCCTCAGCACGGAAAACTTCCGTCTCACTTTTTCAGCTGAGGGAGGAGGCGGAGTGGTGGAAACGAGACATGTGTTAAAAGAGCTGGACTCCACGAATTTCCCCTCGCTGCCGACCCCTGCTATACATGAACCCGCGTCTGAGTTAACTCCGTGAAGGAACTTGTACAGGATCATTCAAATGTTAGCTTGCATACAGGTTCCTTTGCAGGATCATGTACAGTTTCCTTCGCTAAATTCCTGCACAGGAACCGTCAAGATTACCTGTACAGGTTCGCATACAGGAATATGTGCAGGATCCTCCAAGGTTCCTGTACAGAAACTTTCAGCTGGGTAATAAACTATAAAGATATAGAGAGCGCATCGACTATGATCCAGGATGTCATTGTTAGGAGTGCGACTAAAGTGTCTAGTACTGCAGTTGCAGGATGAATGTCTGGTGATGCGTGGTCGAATGAGGAAATTCAAGCAGCCGCCCAAGAAAAGAAGCATAAAAGAAAGTTGAACATCACAGGCCTTAGCAATGAGGAGAGAAATAGACTTGAAAATGATTACAGACACAAAAAGAGGAAAGCAAGACTACTGGTCAAGGAAAGTAAATGTAAAATCAAAACAGAGGAAGAGAAGAAATGCAAAATAATTTTGAAGGAAGCAAGAAACTGTTTTATAAATGGGCATTGATAAATATGAAGGGAGGTGAAAGTACAGAGTTAGTCAGCATAAGAAATAGCAAGGGTGAAATGCTATATGATACAGACGGGATATTAGACGCTTTGAGACTCTTAAGGAATTATTAGGAAGTGAAGCTGTGGAGCATCACAACTAAGATATAGAACACGATACGTTGGAAAACCCATTTGAGAGAGTATGTGCCTCTGAGGTTAGGGATGTAATTCAGAACTTGAAAAATGGTAATGCTGCTGGTGTAGAATGGCCCTCTTCGACGAAGAAGGTGTGGATTTCGGACAGTGAGGGTACGTGGGTTAGCGTTCGCATTTGATAAGGTTGTTATGGTAAAGTCAATCGAAGACTTACAAAGGATGTTGAGCAAACTGAATACAAGCATGAAGAACATGGGCCTCAAAATTAACGTAAATAAACCAAAAATTATGGTGTTTGGAAGAAAGGGTGAGAAAACGGTATGCAAAATTGTCCTAAACGATGAGAGAATAGAACAAGTTGATCAGTACATACATCTTGGTAGCCTATTCATAAATGACGAAAAGATAGATGGACAGTTAGATAGGCGTCCGCTTGTGAGGGAATGTTGCACGGAAAGTTTCAGGACAAGTTGGAAGATTTATTTAACTTAATTCGACGCGCAGTAGTTTTCTATGGGACCTACAGCTGCGCAGTAGTTTTTTTACCCTCCCAGTATTCCCCCTGGATAGACATATCATTGTCATCTTCCATATTTATAAAAAAAAAGAAAACCCAGAAAATAATTAAATTTTGTTTTCCTTTTTTTATAAATATGCGGAATAATCATGATACCTGTGTCTGGTAGTATACTAGGGGGGTCGAAGACATTAGTGCGCAGCCGTAGGACCCATAGAAAACTACTGCGCATCGAATCACGTTAAATAAATCTCCCAAACTGTCCTGAAACTTTCCGTGCAACATTCCCTTACAAGCGGACATTTTGTTGATTGACCGTACCTTGCCCTAATCTTTCAATGCAATATTCCCAGCCTTACAATACAAGTTTCAGGAAATCTTCAGGAAATTTTTTGTGCTATCTGGGCTATTTACAATGAATTTAATTTATTTACATTTAATTTTATTTTCTAATAATTTCATTTTTTTAAACAAGTTGATGGTTTTAAACCATTTTTTTAAATTTTATTTCTGCTGCAATTTTATTTCTGCAACCATTTTTTTCTTTAAACAAATTTATTTTGAAACAATTGTATTGCTTCTAAAATTTCATTTGAGGTCGTGACAAGCAAAAGCGCACAAGTCACAAAATGGATAAAATTTAGTTAGAGTTATGTTTTGGATCTTTCCCATTAATTATATCGCTTAGAATAGACAAAATCGAGCTAAACATCACAGAGAGGGACCTGCGTTGATGTTTAGCTCGATTTTGACTATTCCAAGCGATATTAATTGATGGGAAAGATCCAAAACATAATTCTAACTCAATTTTCTCAATTTTGTGACTTGTACGCTTTTGCTTGTCATCTCCTCATTTCTTTAGCAATTTTATTTTTCTAAACAGTTTTATTTCTTTAATCATTTTATTTCTTGAATAATTTTATATTTTAAACAAGTTTATTTTATCAATAATTGATAAATTAATATTTAGTTACGTAAATAATAATTAATTAAGAAAATGAAATAATATTACTGGATGATAAATTATTTTAATTACAAATTATATAAATCGTATAGTTTAAATGGATCAGAAAAGGTACCTCACCCCGTCCATCGTCGTCTATTTATTTATGGACTCTCCGCCTTTTAGGGACGAATCTCTTCTTTTTTTTGTGCTAATTATCTTATTGATATTAAACTTCAAAATGATCCATTTTTAATTTATCAATTCTTGATTCTATAAAAAACAAATGTAGTAATTTTCAGCTAAAAAAAACAACATGTATGGTTCAAAATGAGCTCTTGAAAATCATAATTTGAAGCCTCTTTGCGCAAAACCTGTAATTTCTTAAGCTAAAAAAAATACCACTTCTACTTATTTTTTTGATAAACACATTTTTTAGGCTTATTCTTATATTGTGAATATTAAATTTCCTTAATTTAATCATTTTATTACAATAATTTATATGTATAATTCAAACATGAATCAAAATAGAGGTTTTTCTATGTTAAAGTTGATCAGAAATTTGTTAACGATGCCCTAACTGAATTATTATCTGAGAACAAATCACAAGAGTTTTTCCAGTGTGAAGATTCAGTTTCCGGGACGGAATGGTCAAAATTCAAAATGTTTAAATAGTAAATTGAATTAAGCCCCAATATTTGCACAATTTTTATTCTGAAACGTTTATAATTAAACATTTTTGAAGAACAGATTTAAAAATTGAATAAATTACAAATTGAAGCTTTTGAAATTAGACTTTTTGATTTAATTTTTTTCTGTCCACCCTACTATCTACCCAGTCATATTATTTCCAGCTTATTTTTAAGGTAGTGTCTATAAGTTCGGACACAAGCGACGCCCCCTTCTTTGTTTCCAGCTCCTCCTTCCCTTTGTCAGATTCGTACGTTTAGACTCTGCCGTATTATAAGCATACATAAGCGTACAGACTGTCCGGATGTTTAGAATCTGCCTATTTTTAATCAAATCCCTCCAAATAGAATTGCATATAATATTTTAATGCATAAAATAATATGCATCAATTATGATTGAATTAAAATAAAAAATTTTGCTCCATCATAAAGGAAGCTTTTGGTAGTTGCAGCAATTTCATATATTAGCAAAATCATTCAATTAAACGTTTCATAGTTGATAAATGTCTATTAAAACGTTTTTCCTAAAACGATGGAAAGAAAATCTGAAAACAAAACTAATTTTACGTACCAAATTATAGATTTCACTTTTTTTTTCACATTACACTTAAATTTCTCTTTTAAAATTAGCCATATTTAACAATGTGTCTATTTTCATCGATTTTATATAGCTGTAATGTGCAAATCCTCAAAGAAATACAAGAAATAATTCTTTGATTTTAGGCAAAATATTGAATTAGATACAAGAATTTCATTGCACAAAGAAATGTGGCCGAAACAATGCATTTCTTTGGATGTAAGAATTTTCGTACGTGTAGCAATTTATGATATTACTAATTTTCAATTATAATTTTTTCCAAGCGCTGAATTGCAAGTATAATAAATTATAATAAATTAATAATGCTAGTATATACTATAATGTATCAATAAAAAATTTGTTTCATGTAAATTTCATCAATATGAAGAAATTCACTCTGCCTCCACTTCGCTCAACGAAATTATACGGCGACAGTTACTGTCTTCTCAACGTGATCTCCGAGCCGATGTCCCAGAATTTCGATACTGCAGACTTATGTACAAGCAGTTTCCCCATCGGGAAGTCAGCAGCTGCCTGGGTCGACCGGGAAAGTGTCGCCTTGAATTTGCAGTATAATCAATATTTCGCCGGGGCACAACATCATCAGTATCAACAGTTACGTGAACATGCTCATTCGCAGCTCACAGACTTTCATCAAAGATCTGGAATACTGCACTTTCCGCCTTTCCTCCCAAATATTCCTTGCCTTCAACCAAATTGTTTACTCTGCTACAAGTTTGCATAAGGTGTGCAGAATTGCTAGACAGAATTTTAATCAGTCAATTATACATCCTGAAAATGATATGGCCTAATTAATATTGGTGATTACAATTTGTAAAGGTATAGCAGGAATGCAAGTAAATGTCAAGAGTATCTAACCATTTAGCAGATTGATAGGTAATTCAAACCATTTTAAATTTCAATATCTATCATAATAGAGGAACAATTTTTTAATTGAAAGCTCAACAGAATTAACGAAAACTAAAGAATTGAATATTGAAAAAGTTTGAAACTGAAAGCTTTTTAAATCAAGTTTTCAAGAGTAAATAAATGCTATTAGAAAGAGCTTATAATTTTAATTATAATTTTTTTGCTCGACTAAAATGATACGATTAATTTCCGCTTTTTCGCACCGCCCTGATATGATATGCACAGTAGAAAAACATGGAGAAGTATTGTAATTCTAAAGAAGTTATTAAAGGTTCGAAAAATAAAAAATTGGAATCATTTTTTCATTATCTGCAGATGACAGTTTCTATTTATAAGTGTTATGCATAAGGATTCCGGAGACTATGTGGAACCAATTTAGTGTTGCAGCCACGTGAAAAATTATTGAAGGAATATGACTTTCTTGTCTAAATTATAGTTATAAAATAATAAACTAATGATTTGTGCCTGTATGCGTCACGACCCATGTTTAAACCAATAGCGATATAAAAAATTACAGACACAAATCAATTTTTTTATTTTTTGTATTACTACTATCTGTCCAAACAATTCAAATATTTTAATTTTTGTACAGACTATAGTGAATATCTCAGCAGAAAAAAAAATTAAAATATGGGTCAAATTACATGTAGCAGATGAAGGTTTTCCTCTAGTGGTACAGAGTTTCGAAATTTTCAGTCGATTGGCAATTATTTCCTGACGAGTGAAAGGTTAAATACATACATGAATTTGTTTCGTAGTTTTTGTGGACAATGGTAAAATTTAGAGTTAGAAATGATCATTTGTTATTAGGTTAATAAGAAAAGAGTAGTGAGCTGTCATCTCCGAAACTTAAGAACGTACGGAGAATTCTTGAAGTAAGTTGCACATTTTGGCTCTGATTATTGACGAAACGGCACTCACAATAAGAGTGAGTGTGACAGAAAGTTGTAGGAGTAGCAGTAACACAGGCAAAGTCTCCTGCTGTAAGTGCAGCTACTTCGATAATCGGAAAGCTCTTTGTATTTTCCGAAGAAGGAAATAATTTTTTAAATATTTAAGTGCAACTTTTTGCTCATTGGTACTAAATACACCATTTTGAGAAGACAAAAGTGTGCAATTTGCTTCAAGAATTATCTCCGTACGATCTTTAGTTTCGGAGATGACAGCTCACTACTCTTCTGTTATTAACTTGATAAAAAACGAATATTTCTGACTCTAAATTTTACCATTGTGCACGGAACGGATAAAAGAAATTCATATGTTTTTTGCAGATTTTTTGTAATGCCTTTCAGCAATTAACAGCCATTTAAAATTAAGTATTCTAAAATGACCGTACTCTGTATCAGTATAGAGAAAACCTTTATCTGCAACATGTACTTTGCCCCATATTTTTATCATTTTTTTGTTGCTTAGATTCTCGCTATAAACTGTACAAAAATTGAGGTATCTAAATTTGTTGGATAGATAGTAATTAGGGCAAGAAAGTGATACATTAATAAATACTATATTTTTTATGACAATTGGTATTTTATTATTAGGGACTTTTGATACATAATTTCCGCATATCAGTATCTCTTTAAAAAATATAATTGCATCAAAACGACCTGTTCTAATTAACAGATAGTTTCTTTTTTTCCTAATATAGCAGACCTAATTAATTCAAACTTCTTTTTCTTCATTTTTTTGCGCACCCTAGTAGCAAGATAACTGCAGACTGACGCCATCTGGGCGCCAGAAAAGGAAGTATCTGTTTGCAGCCTGGCGCCCGGCTGGTTCCGCTTTGGCGTGCGGTTCTGGCGCCAGACTCTGGTATAGCAGATCCTGGCCCAGACTGGTCATGATATACACCAGACAGAATTAAAATAACGTAAAATGGTACTAAATAGGTTTCTGTAATAGTTTTACACTATATTTCAGCCATTTCTGGGAGAATATACTGCGGAGACGTCTCTAAATTTCAGGCGAGACACACTGAAATATTACAAACATAACCCCTTGTCGTATAAGCTTATTGCATGCTTGCATGTTTGGGCATACTTGTGAATCGTTCAGATTTCAGATTGCTAGATTTTCAATTTAATTAATTAATTTCTACATTAATTACTAGTGTTTAAACTAAATAACAGAATCTGGTTCCTTTATTCACCAGATTCTGTTTTTCGTCTGGTCTGATCATTTCTCCCGCCAGTCTGGTGGACTAGAGGGAGTAGATGCTGGGCCAGAATCTGGCCTCCGTCATCAATCCTGAACCACAATGCCTGTTGAACCCTTACCTACGACACCTTTTAATGTTTTTTGTATTGAATCAGAATTTTTTGCAGCTTCACCATACGCTTTTTCGGCATTTTCAAGATCAGTTTGTAAAGTTACAATGTCATTTTTTTCCTTTATAATATCAGCTAACAAAGCCTTTTCTATAGCACTTCGTTCCGCTTCGGCAACCTGCTTAGCAAGGTTTTCTGAGACAAGTCGCTTTTCTTCTTCCAAGTACGCTAAGTGTGATTGATGAGCATGTGACGCACGTTTTAAGAGCTCCTCAGTTAATGGTACATTGTTAATTTGAAATCTATACTGCTTAAACCCGCCAATAATTGCTAATTTAGCGTTGAGTGTTCCTTCAATCATATTCGAATTTTTATCCTTTAGAATTTGACCCGATTTAGAGAAACCTCTCTCAAGATCTGCACTGGCATCAGTTATAGCGAAAGCATTTTGGACAACGTATTTTAAAACCGGGTATCTGCAGTTAGAAGTCGTCTTTAGCGAAAAAATATGATTCCAATAATCGTCTATTCCTTCGTTTTTGTTTAACGAGAAGCGAAAATCTTCATCTTGTTGAAGTAATTTCCACTCAGTTGAAACCTCATCAGCATCAACATCTTTTAGTGGTAACAATGCTGCTATTTTTGTGACATATGTAAGACTGACGATCTCCTCAATGGTTTCTGGAGAAAGGCATTTGAAATATTTCATTCTCATGAACTCTTTAATTTTAAGAGCTAGATTCTTCACTGATTCGATAAAAAATGTGTCCGATTTCTAACTGTAGAACCGATTTATCCTTCTGAGTCAACTTCTTCATGGAATCTCGAGCCTTTTCTCCGCAGTGAATGTCTTTCAAATCAACAAAATTATCAAACTTGCTTAGAAAAGACTGGAAATCAGTTTGATCAAAGATCATATCTTGTAAAACCTCCGGTTTTATTACGCTTGTTGAAAATAGGAAAGCAAGCTTTTTCAATTGAGATTACAAGATGTGAATAATAGGTTCCTCTTTTTAAAACAACAACGTAAATTCTTTTGTGAAAATCTTAGCCAATTAAGCGATAAATTGCAAGTTACTTTAAAAAGCAGGGTTTGTTCAATAATCTTTTATGTCTAAATAATTTTTCTTATCTATAGAGTCTTCGGATACTTCTTTGGTACATGTCTTAAAAAATACTCTTCCAAACCTAGTAACTGTTCTACAGTTCTTTCCGCCGCTGGGCCTAATGAGAGCCACCTTGTACTACAGTGCATTAGAAAAACATGAAGTGGTCATTTTAAATCTTCTTGGATTTTACTATGTTCCTCACACCGCAAGTCTCTTTTGTGAAAATAATAATAGATTTTACCAACAAAATCCGAAGCATCCAAGCTGAAGCGATCTGTTCCTTTCAAAAACGCATTATGTGCAATGTGTAAATTACAAGTGCCAATATCAAGCAGACGCTTTAAGTTTAATTGATGTAGATGCTCTTCAAAAAGTCGCCAGACCTTTTTGTCCACATTAGGTCTATCACAGCCCAAAGTTAATATTTTATCATAGGATAAACCGTTAGACTCTATTGCTTTTTTAAAATAATAAAACAAGTTATCATCATCACCGTTTTCAATTAAATGTGTTTCAAGATGTTGAGCTACAATGCATTTTTCATTACTCGACCAGAATCGTACCCGAATTTGCAATTCTTTCATACTCTTAGCGTTGGATGTTTCGTCGAATTAATATGCAAACAGAATATCAGGATCCTTAATATCCAAAAGCTTTCTATCCATAAAATACGATCCTAATGCTTCGGAAATCAAATACTGCAGTTTAGTATGAGATAACGAGAAGCCTTCAGAACATCCACCCGGAAATATAAATCGGAAAATATCTTTTTTATTATCGCACGATTTTGCTGAACTATTAGACTGAACAACTTCTATGCACCATAATAATTCTGCTCTTGTGGCAGCTTCCCTAGGATTAAACAGGGTTACTCTATCTGGTATATTAGCAGATGGTGCTGAAAGATTATACGTATCTCAGGTCTTGCCCCAAATAATATTTGACCCGGTTCTACGGTTGTAAGCTTTCCTACGTGTTTCACACTTTTCGCATGTTGCACAAGCCTCTCGAATCCTTTATCACACGAAGAAGACTTCGCTGGATTACACAAAATACATATGAATTTGTACTCATCTTGTGGATCTTTTTTAGCCCATTCTGAAACGAGCGTTCCGTTACAGTCTTTCCTCTGAAGCCATTTATCCTGAAATTTACTTCGGCTGGTCATAGTGATCACTTTAAATTTTCAGACTCCTAACCTTTATGATTATTTAAACCCCAAACACCTGAAATACATTAATACTGGTAATTGTTTCTAATAAATTTAAAACTTTTAAGAAATTAACTTGACTTTATTATACGGAAAATATTGTTTATATATAATTCCTAATTGAGAAGCTATTAGTATTACTAACCTGTATTTAATTAATTGCTGCCAAACTGAATTCGAAAGAGCTGAATTTCGAGTTTTTTTTAGTGAATATCTATTTATTCGATGATAAATATAGTACAGCGGATATTACTGAAACACAATTTAAAGTTGGATTGAATTTAATATTTATAATTTATCAAGTCGCAAAGCTATTAGGAGGAATATTAAAAAATATTTTTTCAGAACGCTACATGCACTAGAATTAAATTATTAAATCATAATTAAATGATAATAGGAATTATAGGTTTTAGATTTACTTTTAATGCATGTAAATGTACTTAACTTACCTAAATTTAGAATAATTGTTTTGCAAACAATTATCCTGCCAGACCTACATATTATTTTTTTCTTGCAGCATAATTATTTACACCCATCTAGACTCACTGCAAAAGGAAATGATTAGACATGTTTAATATTATTCAATAATTATACACATTTTATTTTGCAATACCTGTATAAACTGTCTGATTGAAAGAAAAAGTACTTTAAACGTTAATTTAAGTTTAGTTAGTTCAATTTGACGAGAATCAAAACTGGTTACTTGAATTCGATCTAAAAACTAACTTTTAAATACAGAAACCATGAAAAAACAATAAAATCAATCTTACAATCACGATAAATACAAGCAGCCCCATGTCACTTCTCTGTGGAGGTCTGTGGAAAATATTGTCATGAGAGTTGACGGTCGCCATGTAGTGACGCCAGCTATGCAGTTGGCCTAGAATTCAAATAATGCAAGGCGAAAGTCTTAAAAAAAATGTTTGTTAAATAAAAATAATTTTCTGATAGTTCTGAGTAAAAGATCATGTACAATTAAATCACACATAATTATTTGTGTAATTTTTAAATATCCAAAAAGTAAATAGTCTAAGCTTCATAATATTTTTCATTATAAAATATGATATAATATTTACTTTATTTATTAATTTAAATTCATTTCGGATTTTTAATATTTCAATAAAAAAATTATGTGTTTTAATGAACTTCTTATAAAGGGGATAGGTAAAATTATTCAAATAATGCCAAAGTTATAGAATGAAACATTTTTCTTATACATATATAAGCTTTAAGTGAAAGTTAAGTATTAAACATACATATGCTTTCAGCGCAACAACAAATTATTAACAATTTTATATATAACTATACATAAATTTCATATGCCTCTTAGCATTTGTCATGTTATTTTAAGTTCAAAAAATGAAACTTCTTGAAAAGGATTTATAAAATCCAGGAAAATATGCTAATGTTAATTATAACTAATTCTGGAAAAGAACTAGAAGTGATCTTTTGAAACAAATATTTTGGGTTTTCTTTATTTGACAATAACTATTTAAAGTTTAATGTTTTTCTTTTTCTCTGCAAGTAAAATTTGCCATTCTTATTTAATTCTTATGCTGTAGCGCTTACTTTATTCCTTGAAAGATTACGACCCTGAATTTAGCTATACATATAGATTTGAAAATTGGGGAATTTATTTAAACAAAAGTAATGGTCCTATT
>JAABKJ010008197.1:0-11508 GCA_011634705.1 Andricus grossulariae | reverse complement strand
AAGGTTAAAGACGAGAATAACTGAACATAAAAGAGATTGTGAAATTGGTAATTTAAACACAGGTTTGTCACAGCACTCTTGGAATTTTGACCACCTTTTTGATTTTAATTTCGAGAATATGCAGATTTTAGCTCAAGAAAACAATACTTAAAAAAGAGGAATTTTAGAATCAATTTTCATAAACAGGTTCAAGAAATATTCCATAAATTCAAAAACAGAAATACTTTATATAAATAAATCTTATCACAACATAATAAATTAAATTTTCAAATCCCCAATGCCTTGGCGCGCTATTTTCATTGTAATTGAATACGCCCTCTATATGAGAAATGTTATACTATACTTCTAACATAACCTTCGTCTCGTTTCCTGTCACTATTACTTCGTCTGTCGTTTGACTATTGCGGTTCGCTCTTAAATTTTTATTTTTTTTTTATTTTTTGATTTTAATGTAACCTTTTAATTATTGGGAGCCTCTTTTTGTTTTTTTGTTGTTGAGGTTTTCCCAATTATATTTTCGGAATACTGTTTCAATTCTTTTCATCGGACCACAATTTTGAGTCCAAAATTGTTTTTTTGGACGTAAATTTGTATTGTACCTATTATTTAAAATTTGATTCTATGACATTGTGAACTTCTTTAAATTGTAGTTAAAAGAATTTTTATATCTTTTTGATAGGTTTAATTTACCTGAAGATGACCGACAGTATAGGTCGAAACGTCGTCATTATAATTATGATTAAAATGGTTTGACATGGAAAAATCCTAGTTGTTTTTTATTTTCAATTGATCGTAATACCGAAAGAATAGAACTCATGTGCCTATTAAATCAAAATTCAAAGTAATTCAGATAATTAGTTTAATCCACTTATAATCCATGGTAATTCACTTGTAAACCAGATCATTCCAAGTAATTTAGGTAATTCAAATAATTAAATCGTAATCCAGAGCAATCCATGTAATTCGGAATAATTGACATCGGCAATCCAAACAGCTTTGTACTATTTTGTTGAAATTTTTTTCTTCTGTTGAAAATTAATTTTGTTGACTAAAAATTTAACAAGTCCATTTTTTGTTGAAAATTTATCTTTTTTAGCTGAAAATTTATTTATTTGTTGCAAATTCGTCTTTTTGGTAGGAAATTAATTTTTTTCGTTAAAAATTTAAAAAATTAGGTAAAAAATGGATCTAGTTTGTAGAAAATTCAATAATTTGGTTTGACATCTGGTACTGTTTACAGTATTACACTCAATACTTATTAATTGCCGTAAAGGGTGTTTTTTTGGGTAAAAAGGTTCATTGAGGGGTTCTGATAAAAATTTCAAATTTACTAGAAACGACTACGACGCGTCCCGGAAACATTTTTGAAAAAATTTTCAAAAATCGTGTTTACGTAGACCCGTCCCATCGCATTTTAGAGCAAAATGCTCAACAGTAAAATCAAACTAAACAAAATTCTTAAAAAGTTAAGAAAAAGAAGAAGCTACTATCTATAGTAGATGCCAAGTTATAAAAACTTTAAAGAAACCCGATTTTTTCAAAAAAGGGGCTACAAATCAAATTCTGTAGCTTGTATCTGTATTTTGGAATTGGGTTTTTCGAAATACTTTTTTAATAGATAAAGCTACATAAAGTACATTTTCCGGTGCATAGAAAGCTTTCCGAATGATAATGGTCAAAGTTTTATGACCTATAAGAGCTAAAACATTTTTGGTATTTTATTTTACGCAGAATTTGGTCCCCTATCATTTATTCAATTACAGCTTTCACAGGATATAAACGAAACGGGCTAGTCAAAAAACATTTTTATCTCAAAATATATTTTTTTTTTCAAACTCATAACTCTCAACCTATGAAAGATAGAAGATTATTATTTTTTCAGATGTACGCATAATTTCCTGCACCACAACTTTTTTCAGGCGTCATTAACATAGCTTTACCCAAAAATAAAGTATTTTTTGAAAACTGAACACGAGTCATTCGCCCGGAAAAATAGGTCAAATAGGTCAAATAATAGATCAAATAGGTCAATCAGAAGCGGCATACAAGTATGAAACTCATATTGCCAAAGATATCACAAAGATTTTAAAGATTGCAAAAAGATTTCAGAAAGATTTCAAATGTTTTGCAAAGATTTCGGATAGATTTAAAAGATTTTACAAAGACCTTAATGATTGCCCAATGATTTCACAAGGATTTAAATAATTTCACAAATATGACCAAATATGATTCCCAAAAATTGCACAAATATTTCGCAACGATTTCAAATATTAAGCAAAGATTTTGAATAGATTAAAAAGATTTCGGATATATTTGAAAGATTTCACAAAGACTTCAAAGATTTTCCAAAAATTTCAGAAAGATTTCAACAATCTCACAAATATTACAAAATGTTTCAAGCATTTCGCAAAGATTTCACAAGGATTTTAATGATTTCCTGAAGGTTTAAAAAATTTCACAAATATTTCGCAAAGATATCGGATAGATTGAAAAGATTTCACAAAAATTTACGTTAGATTTCAAATATTCGACAAAGATTTGAATGATTTCCTAAAGATTTTACAAAGATTTTAAAGATTTAGCAAAGATTTCGGATAGATTGGAAATATTTCACAACGATTTTAATTATTTTCCAAAGATTTCTAAGATTTCACAAAGATTTCAGATATTTCGCAAAGATTCCAAAGATTTTAGAAAGATTTCCAAAGCTTTCAGAAAGGTTTTAGAAAGATTTTCCAAAGATTTCAAAGATTTCACAAAGATTTAGGATATTACAGAAATATTTCAGATAGATTTCAAAGATTGCACAAAGATTTCAATGATTTCCCAAAGATTTCAATAATTTTACAAATATTATCAAATATTGCACAAATATTTATAATATTTGGCAAAGATTTCAGAAAGATTTTACGAAGATTCCAATGATTTCCCAAAGATTTCAATAATTTCACAAATATTATCAAATATTGCACAAATATTTATAATATTTGGCAAAGGATTCAGAATAATTTTACGAAGATTCCAATAATTTCCCAAAGATTTCCAAAATTTTACAAAATTTTCAGAAACATTTCACAAAGATTTAAATGATCTCCCGAAGATTTTAAAGGTTTCGCAAGGATTTCAGATAGATTAAAAAGATTTCACAAAGATTTCGATGATTTCCCAAAGATTTTGATTAGTTCACAAATATTATCAAATATTGAAAAAATATTTCGCAAAGATTTGAAAGGTTTCGCAAAGATTTGAATGATTTCCTAAAGGTTAAACAAATTTCACCAATATTTCGCAAAGGTGTCGGATAGATTAAAAAGATTTCACAAAAATGTCTGTTAGATTTCAAATATTGCACAAAGATTTGAATGATTTCACGAAGATTTTGAACGTTTAGCAAAGATTTCAGATAGATTAAAAATATTTCACAAACATTTCATATATTTCGCAAAGATTACAAAGATTTTAGAAAGATTTCACAAAGATTTCCAAAGCTTTCAGTAAGGTATCACAAGGATTTCAATGATTTCCCAAAGATATCAATAATTTTACAAATATTTCCAAAGATCTTACAAGGATATGAATGATTTACCAAAGATTTAACAAAGATTTCAACTACTTCACGAACATTTCAAAGATTGCAAAAAGATTTCAATAATTTCCCAAAGATTTCATCAGGATTTCAATAATTTCACAAATATTACCAAATCTTTCGCAAAGAGTTCAATGATTTATTGAAGATTTTATTAATTTCACAAATTCTATCAAATATTTCAATAATATGTAAATATTTCAGAAAGGTTTTAATGCTTTCCCAAAGAATTTTAAGATTTCACAAAGATTTTTGAATATTTCACAAATATTTCAGATTGGTTTAAAAGACTGCACAATGATTTCAATGATTTCCCAAAGATTTCAATAATTTTACAAATATTATTAAATATTGCAAACATGTTTATAATATTTTGCGAAGATTTCAGAAAGATTTTACGAAGATTCCGATAATTTGCCAAAGATTTCGTAACAATTTCAGAAAGATTTCACAAAGATTTAAATTATTTCCCAAAGATTTTAAAGGTTTCGCAAGGATTTTGGATAGATTTAAAAGACTTCACAGAGACTTCAACGATTTTACAAAGATTCTAATTAGTTCACAAATATATCAAATATTGCAAAAATATTTCGGAAAGATTTTTAAAGATTTCACAAAGATTTGAATGATTTTCGAAAGGCTTAAACAAATCCACTAATATTTCGCAAAGATGTCGGATAGATTTGAAATATTTCACAAAGACTTCAATTAGTTCACAGAAATTTTCGTTAGATTTCAAATATTGCACGAAGATTTTTATGATTTCCGAAAGATTTTACGAAGATTTAAAAGGATTAGCATATATTTCAGATAAATAAAAAATATTTTACAAAGATTTTAATGATTTACCAAAGATTTCTAAGATTTCATAAAGATTTCAGATATTTTGCAAACATTCCAAATATTTTAGGAAGATTTCACAAAGATTTCCAAAGATTTCACAAAGATTTCCAAAGCTTTCAAAAAGGTTTCAGAACGATTTCACAAAGATTTCAATGATTTCCTAAAGCTTTCAATAATTTTACAAATATTGCCAAATATTTTAAATATGTCGCAAAGATTTCCACAGATTTCACAAGGATTTTAATGATTTCTCAAATATTTCACAAAAATTTCAATTATTTCACAAAGATTTCAATTATTTCACAAAGATTTCAAAGATTGCACAAAGATTTCAATGATTTTCCAAAGATTTCATAAAGATTTCAATAATTTCACAAATATTACCAAATATTTTTAATCCTTTGCAAAGAGTTCAATGAATTCTTAATGATTGCAATAATTTCACAAATTTGGTCAAATATTTCAAAAATATTTCAAATATTTCGCAAAATTTTTTAAAGATTTCACAAAGATTTCAATGACTACCCAAAGCTTTTGAAGATTTCACAAAGATTTTGAATATTTTGCAAATATTTCAGATAGATTTCAAAGACTGCACAAAGACTTAAATGATTTCCCAAAGATTTCAATAATTTCACAAATATCAAATATTGCAAAAATGTTTCTAATATTTTTCAAAGATTTGTAAAAATTTCCGAAAATTTCCGAAAGATTTCACAAATATTTCAATGATTTCCCAAAGATTTCCAAGATTTCATGAAGATTTCAAATATTTCGGAAAGGTTTTAGATAGATTCCAAAGATTTCACAATGATTTCAATGATCACCTAAAAATTTCACAAAAATTTCAAGTATTTTGCAAAGATTTTGAATAGATTAAAAAGATTTCGGATAGATTTGAAAGATTTCACAAAGAATTCATTAATTTTCAGAAAATTTCACAAATATTACCAAATATTGCAAATATTTCGCAAACATTTCTAAAGATTTCAAAACGATTTGAATGATTTTCTAAAGGTTTGAAAAATTTCACAAACATTTCGCAAAGGTGTCGGATAGATTTGAAAGATTTCACAAAGACTTCAATTATTTCACGAAAATTTCCGCTAGATTTCAAATATTGCACAAAGATTTCAATGATTTCCAAAAGATTTCAATTTTTTTTTAGAGGTTTAGCAAGGATTTCAAATAGATTAAAAATATTTCACCAAGATTTTATTGATTTTCCAATGATATCTAAGATTACACAAAGATTTCAGATATTTCGCAAGTATTCCAAAGATTTTATAAAGATTTCATAAAGATTTCCAAAGCTTTCAGAAAGATTTCACAAAAATTTCACAAAGACTTCCAAAGCTTTCAGAAAGGTTTCACAAAGATTTCACAAAGATTTCCCAAAGATTTCAATAATTTTACAAATATAACGAAATATTTTAAATATGTCCCAAAGGTTTCTAAAGATTTTACAAGGATTTTAATAATTTCATAAAGATTTAACAGAGATTTCAATTATTTCACAAAGATTTCAAAGATTGTACAAAGATTCCAATGCTTTCCCAAAGATTACAAAAATTTCACAAATATTACCAAATATTTTAAATCTTTTGCAAAGAGTCAATGATTTCTTAAAGATTGCAATAATTTCACAAATTTTATGAAATATTTCAAATATTTCGCAAAATTTTCCAAATATTTCAATGATTTCCCAAAGATTTCAAAGATTTTGCGAAGATTTAGAATAATTCACAAATATTTCAGATATATTTCAAAGACTGCACAAAGATTACAATCATTTCCCAAATATTTCAATAATTTCACAAATATCAAATATTGCAAAAATGTTTCTTGTATTTTGCAAAGATTTCCAAAGATTTCAGAAAGTTTTCACAGAAATTTCAAGGATTTCCCAAGACTTTAAAGGTTTCGCAAGGATTTCGGATAGATTAAAAATATTTCACAAAGACTTTAATGATTTCCGAAAGATTTTAATTAGTTCACAAATATTATTAAATTTGTAAAAATATTTTAAATATTTCGCATAGATTTCCAAAGATTTTAGAAAGATTTCACAAAGATTTCAATTATTTCCCAAAGATTTTCAAGATATCATAAAAATGTCAAATATTTCGCAAAGATTTTAGATAGATTTTTAAGATTTCACAATGGTTGCAATGATCACCTAAAAATTTCACAAATATTGCACAAAGAATTCAAATATTGAGCAAAGATTTTGAATAGATTCATAAGATTTGGATATATTTAAAAGATTTCACAAAGACTTCAATGATTTTCCAAAAAATTCACAAGGGTTTCAATGATTTCACAAATATTACCAAATATTTCGAAAAATTTCCAAAGATCTCACAAAAATTTAAATGATTTCCTGAAGGTCCAAAAAATTTAATTAATATTTCGAAAAGATATTGGATAGATTTAAAATATTTCACAAAGACTTCAATGATTTCCCAAAGATTTTAATAAGTTCACAACTATTATCACATTTCGCAAAAAAATGTCTAATATTTTGCAAAGATTTCCAAGTATTCCAGAAAGATTTTTCAAAGATTTCAATGATTTCCCAAAGATTTCCAAGATTTCACAAAGATTTCAAATATTTCGCAAAGATTTCAGATAGATTTCAACGATTTCCCAAAGATTTCAAATATTTCGCAAAGATTTCGGATAGATTTAAAAGATTTCACAAAGAATTCAATTATTTCACAATGATTTCACGCAGATTCTTGGAAAAATTCAAACGATCCGATGAATTTAATCATTTGATTTCAGAGGGGGGCAAATTAATACTTTGCCCCTCCTGGGGGTTCCACCGCCTCTCGACTGGTCAACTTTGTGAAAGCAGAACATATGACCGTTTGGGGCCGGGTCATTTTTTTTAGAATTACTCAAAACGGAATCTGCATTAATAACCATTAACATATTATTAACTTTTGTTGTTGTAAAATTAACAGGTACGAAAGTACAGATAGAAGCTTTAGAATTTGATTTTTAATCCTCTTTTATGAGAAGAATCGCGTTTTTTGGAAGAGTCATAACTTGGCACCTATTATAGGTAGAAAGTTTCCTTTTTCCTCAACTTTCTCAAAATGTTATCTTATTTAATTTTGCTGTTGGGCTTTTTGCTCTAAAATGCAATGAGAAAGATCAATCTATGCAAACACGAGTTTTGGAACTTTTTCCAAAAATATTTCCGGGCGCGTCATAATTTCTAGAAAATTTGGAATTTTTATCAGGACTCCTCAGCAAACCGCTTTAGCAAAAAACGCGCTTTACCTACTTAATGCGGTTAAGAGATGTCCGTGAAGTTAGCACACCGACAATTAAATATCCAACTTTTGTTGAATGGAATCGTTTGGATGTCGTTAGGATGCGTCTGGAAGCCAACTTTTTTGGTTGGGACGGAAAAACTCAAAAATTTATTTTGTTTTCAAAATGGAGTGCTAACTTCACGCTGCGGAACAAATTTTAATTTCTTTCAAAAATTTTTATACCAATCGTTTGAAGGTCATTAGGATGCGTTTGGAAGCTTACTTTTGACGTTTGGACGATGAAACTGTGTGAGTTATAGAATAAAAAAGTCATGAGCACCATACTCGCGAGCGGAGACTTCTCAGGTGATAGTGACCGCCTTTGGTCAGCCGTGTCCTTGAATATAATATGATGTGTCACCGCGAAAACTGTGGTACCAAATCTTTCCGCAGAATTTGAAAATTTTTGGATTATCCCAATTTCCCTATATTTTCAAAAATTTCAAAATTTCAATGATGTTCAAAATTTCTAAAATGTTCAAAAATTATGAAAATTTCTGAATTTTATAACATGCTCAATTTTCACAAATTTCCCAAATTTTTAAAAAAATGAAAAATTTACTAAAATTTGTAACATCTTCTAAAATTTGTAAAATATGCAAAGTTTTCAAACTTATCAAAATTTCTAACATTTCTGAAGTTTATGAAATGTTGAGAATTTCTAAAATTATTGTTCAACATTTTTAAATTTGTAACGTTATTTGAATTTCTGAAATGATCGAAATTTCTAGAATATGCTCAAATTTTTTTAATTATCACAATTGTTGAAATTTCTATAATTTTCCAAATTTGCAATATTGTCAACATTTCTAAAATTTGTTGAATCTTTCAAATTTTCTGACATTTTCAAAATTCTGAAATTTCCAAAATGTCTGAAATATCTCAAATTTTCCAGATTTATTAAAATTGGTAAAATTATCAAAATTTCGAAACTCTTGAAAGTTTCTAAAATTATAAAAACTTATCAAATATTCAAAATTTAAAAAAATACCAAATTTGATAAAATTTCTAAAATATCTAAAATTTCCAAAATTTTCAAAAAGTTTTGAAATTATCAAAATTTCTAAAATGTTCAAAATTGATCAAATGTTGAAAATTTCCACAAAAATTTAAAATTTCTAATGGTTTAAATTTTTTGTTATTTTCAAAGTTTCTAAATTTTTTTAAATTGTAAAATTTTCATAATTTCTCAAATTTCTATAAAATCCTTTTGAAAATTTTACAAATTTTGAAAATTGTAGAAATTTAAAAAATTTGAGACGATTCTATAATTTAAGAAATTTTGACAATATTGTAAATTTGGAACATTTTAGAAATTTTAGAAATTGTGATAATTTAAAAAATTTGGGCACATTCTAGAAATTTTGATAGTTTCAGAAATTTAAATAACGTTAGAAATTTAAAAATTTTGAACTTTAATTTCAGAAATTTGAATGATTTTAGAAATTGTTAACATTTCATAAAATTCAGAAATATTATAAATTTTGGTAAGTTTGAAAATTTTACAAGATTTAGAAAATTTCAGAAATTTTGGTAAATTTCAAAATTTTGAAAATGTTAGCAATTTTAACATTTTTAGAAATTTTGAAAATTGTAGAAATTTTGAACATTTCAAAAATTTGAGACGGCTCTATAGATTTAGAAATGTTTACAATATTGTAAATTTGGAAAATTTTAGAAATTGTGATATTTAAAAAAATTTGAGCACATTCTAGAAATTTTGATAATTTGAGAAATTTAAATAACGTTAGAAATTTAGAAATTTTGAACTTTAATTTCCGAAATTTGAATGATTTCAGAAATTTTGAACATTTCATAAAATTCAGAAATATTAGAAATTTTGATAAGTTTGAAAATTTTTAATATTTTACAAATTTTAGAAAGTATCACAAATTTTAGAAAATGTTACAGATTTTAGAAAATTTGGGCAATTCGTGAAAATTGAAGATTTTATAAAATTCAGAAATTTTGAGAATTTGTACATTTTCAGAAATTTTGAACAATTTAGAAATTTTGAACATCTTTGAAATTAAAATTTTTTTGAAAATATAGGTAAATTTGGATAATCCAAAAATTTTCAAATTTTGTGGAAAGTTTCGGTACCACTGTTTTCGCGGTGACACATCATATTATATTTAAAGACACGGCTGACCAAAGAAGGTCACTACCTCTTGAGAAGGCGCCGCTCGCGAGTATGGTGCTAATGACTTTGTTATTCGATAACTCACACAATTTCATCATCCAAACGTCAAAAGTGAGCTTCGAAACGCATCCTAACGACATCCAAACGATTAAAATTAACAAAAGTTGGATATTTCATTGTTGGTGTTCTAATTTCACGTACATGAAGTTGAAGATTTATAATTTCACTTTGAAAATCGTTTATTTTTTTATTTTTAATTTTTTTATTTGATTTGAAGAGATTTCAGAGCTCAAATCAATTTTGAAAACGATCCCTACAAAATTATCTCGTCTTCACTAATGCAACTCGAAGGATCTGTTCAATAATTGTGGTACAACGTCTGATATTGGAAGATCGACTGCGTGAGGGACCAAATAGTGATTCTGATCAGGAGCCGTTCATAAAGTACGTAACGCTATTTTGAAAATTTTGTTCATCTTTTCCATCGTCCCCTTTTGAGTCCAATTTTTTTTCGACATTATTTGATAAAAGTCTAAAATAAAATACGAAACATACGAACGTAATATTTGTAAAAGACTTTTTTAGCCCAAAATTCTAGCTCTCAAAATAGGGAAAATAGAGTGATTTTTCACGAAAATAGGGGTGACGATTCTTCGAAATAAAATTAATGTATCGTTAACATAACTTTAGGGTTTCGAGTCCAAAATATTGCATTTTCAACAAAGTAGTTTAATTTTCAACAGAGAAAATTTAATTTTAGACCAAGCAATTTCATTCAGAACCAGATATTTGAACTTTTAAGCAAAAGAGAGGAAATAAAAGACGAATAGTTGAATTTTTAACAAAATAGTTGAATTTTCAACATACAAAGATGAATTTTTAATTAGATAGTAGAATTTTTAATCATAACAGAGTAAACTTCAAACACAAACATTCACATTTTTAAACATACGAAAATAATATGAATTTTCAATAAAAAAAAACTTCAACCACAAACAGTTGCCTTTTTTAAAAAAAATAGTATAAACTTCAAACCAAAGAGAGTAAATTTTGATAAGAAAGTTGAATTGTCAACCAAGAACTTTTTTTTACCAAAAAAGAAAAATTTTTAATTCAGAGGGACGAATTTTCTATTCAAGAAGAATAATTTGCAACAAGATAGTTGAATTCACGACAAAACATGACTTCAATAATATTTTTTCAATTTTCAACATACAACGATGAATTTTTAACCAACATCTTTTTTACCGAATCATGGAATTTTGAATAAAAAAAGACGAATTTTCAAGAAAACGATTAATTTTTCCAAAAAAATCATGACTTTGAAAAAAAAATTGTTGAATTTTCAAAATAAAAAGATGAAATTTCCATAAAAAATGGACGAATTTTCAATAAAATAGTTCAATTTTTAACCAGGTAGTTGAAGTGACAACCCACAACGATTAATTTCCAATTGAATGGTCGAATTTTCTAACAAAAGGAGCAAACCTAAACAACAAACGGTGGCATTTTAAAAACATTAGTTGAATTTTGATGCCAAAAAGACGAATTTTTAAGAAGACAGGTGGATTTTTCACCAGAAAAGATAAATATTTAACCAAGAGCTTTTA
>JAABKJ010008196.1:0-11508 GCA_011634705.1 Andricus grossulariae | reverse complement strand
TGAAGACGATCATAATCATGTCGAAAATGATAATGATGTAATTCTTGGATACTATTGTACCTGTCAAAGCGGAGCTCCGACTCTAGGTACATGTGCACATGTTTCTAGTGTTTTATAGTATCTGGGATATGCACGACATCAAGACAATATCAGATATCTGGACAGCTCATTACTAAATAACGAATTGGAAGCTAGAAATAGAGAGGTCGAAATAGTAAATGAATAAGAAGCGAATTAGTGTGCGCATGTTAACACACACACGCGCGCATACGCGCCTACATATACAATATATGTCTTGGCTTAATTGGCTGCGTAACAATGTCTTGTATTCACCAAATGGGAAACCCATATTGCCTTAATTGGAAGGGCAAAGGAGCCTTGTCTTAACCGACTGGGCAATCCGCCTTGCCTTAATAGTCGGAGCAAAAGCGCATTGTCTTCACCGACCGGGCAACAGCGCCTTGTCTTCACCGACTGCGCAGCCCGTCTTGCCCTAATTCGCTGGGCAGCAGCGCCTTGTCTTAACCGACTGGGCAACACGCCTTCCCTAATTGGCTGGACAACAGCGCCTTGTCTTCACCGGTTGGGCAACTCGTCTTGCCTCAATTGGCTGGGCATCAGCGCCCTGTCCTAACCAACTGGGCAACTTGTCTTGCCTTAATTGGCTGGGCAACAGCGCCTTGTCTTCACCAACTAGACAACTCGTCTGGCCTTAATTCGCTTGGCAACAGCGGCTTATCCTGGCCAACTGGGCAACACGTCTTGTCTTAATTGGCTGGGTAACAGCGCCTTATCTTCACCGAATAGGCAACCCGTTTTTCCTTAATAGGCTGGGCAACAGCGCCGTGTTTTAACCGACTGGGCAACAGCGCCTTGTCTTCACCAACTGGGCAACCCATCTTGTCTTAATTGGCTGGGCAACAGTGCTATGTATTAACCGACTGAGCAACGGACCCTTGTCTTCACCGACCTGGTAACCCGTCTTGCCTTAATTGGCTGGGCAACAGCGCCTTGTCTTAACCAACTGAGCAACCCGCCTTGCCTTAATTGGCATAATATGAATACCTACATTTATGGCTGTGATTGTGGCCTGCACCATAGTTCAAACCATGATTGTTACGATGACCTATAGCGCATAAATTCAACCAGCAATAACCTATTACGCACGTCTACAGACTACCATAACCCACTGCGCAAGTCTACAGCACATCATGATACACTGCACATGCCTACGAGCCACCATAACCAACTGCACATGCCGACGACCTACCAACGATTACTGCGTATATATTTTTGACTTAACTAAAGCTAATCTCCTCAGGTATCTAGAGAGAAATATGGCATACACTCTAAAAATTGGCTCTTTTCGAATCCACACATAGTGATATTTGAACCCCAATTACACCACCAAAACCTCATTTTTTACAGTTGTGGTCATTGAGACTTTTGATCTAGGTGAAATTCTTCTGATTAAAGCTTTATGAGTAGTTTGAGGCTTCAAGAACGAATAACAACTCTCAATAAACCGTTTTGTTTTCCTCTCTCTTTTCCAACCCTGACTTAAATTTATTTTGGAGACTAGAAGATTATAATCAGTATTATAATTCAGAGCCTCTCATGACCCGTGTATCTTTTACTAGTTGTCTTAGTCTTTCATCCGCAACAACAAACTCGATTATACTGTGGCCATCTACTCTACACCAGGTGTACATGTGAATCATTGCATGCCTGAAACAAATATTTGTAATAAATAAGCCCTTTCCTAACCATAAGTTAGGTGATATTTTTCCGTTATCATTTGTTCTTGGATGTCCAAAATTACCCAGTACCCTTTCTTCACACTGACGTTGGACGCCTACCCATCCGTTCATATCCACTGGTAGAATGGTTCTTTCATCATAGTCGCAAGTACTTACAGTATCATATAAAGTGTCTTAGAAGGCATCCTTTTACTACTGTCACCTCCAACTGAAGAGTAGCACGATATGATAAATAATCTGATTCTTACTTTGATTCTAATCCGCAACAATCTGGGAGATACAAAATCATGATCTTTGAGATGTTGTCTTACTCTTTCATTCATAATCAAACCGACCACTCAGCTACCATGATTCACTATCTACTCGTTACCATAATTCAAATCTGCGTTTTAACACCCCATATTCTATGTTTCTAATGTAGCATCCTTTTTTCTTTGTTTCAGGTATATATGAAATATCTAGTTTCCTTATATACATGGTTTCTAGTCATTCTTTTACCTTAGGATCACTCACCCCTCTAGCATTCCAAACACCTAGTCTCCATTCTTCGCCTGAAACTTGACCTTTCCCTTTACCGTGTGCATGTCATAAGTCAATCAAAATTTTAGTACATTCCGAGGCCATAATATTTTTTGTATTATTCATTGTTTAAATTGTACGCTGAATCACAATCTTTATCCAAGAAATTTATTTTTCGAGTTGGGTGAAATGTCTAGTTATAACGTCAGTCCCACCAAACATCTTCATCATGGTACGTATTACATACATGCATACATACATACAGAGAGACAGATTCGCAAAAAACTCTCTTTCTGATAATTTTTATCAATGACATCAAATATTGTGAATATTAATATTCGAATGAAGAGTGAGGTTTTATAATGAAATATGAATATTTCAATAAATTTCACACTAAAACTTAACGCAAAAAGAACGGTCTTAAGGAAATAGTTCAATTCACAATGACAACAAATAACAAAATTATAATAAAGACGAATTATGACCAAAACTTTTCACATTCAACATATTTCACATCACTACATAGTATCAGAAAATCAAATCCTTAATGATGATTAAAAAAATAAAATTTCTTAGATTATTCTTAAAATATTGTAACAATTTTCATTCAAAATGAATAATAAAGTCAATGATTTAAAATTGCCTCGTAAAATAAAAAATTTTATATGTTTGGACTGCTAAATGCAACATGGAATTAAGCTTGATTAATTTGGTATGACTTAGAGTTAAAAATTGCAGAAGAAGATTGACACTTTTTATGTTTGTAGATTGAAAAAAAATGTATTGTATTACAAATGTAATTCTTTCTCAACATTGTTTTTTTTTGGATTGGAATTTTATTTCTCTTTGTAAACATTTTATCTTGTTAGGATAAAAAAAGGCGAAGGTTTAAAAATCATTTTGTTTGGAAAAAATTATCTATTTTGTTGAAAATTCAATTGTTTCATATAAAATTCGTATTTTCTGCTCGAAGATTAAACAATTTGATGACAAATGGAATCATTTCGTCGAAAGTTGAAGTACTTTGATGAAAAGTAATTAATTTATTTTTTAAATCAAATTCCTTTTTCGTTTAACAATTGATCATTTGTTGTAGAAAATTCATGTAGTTTGTTAAAAATATGTATTTTTTATATAAACTAAAACTATTTGATACAAAACGCAAGTATTTAGTCAAAATTTGAAGTACTTGGTTAAAAATTAATATATTTCATTTAAAATTGGAATATTTGAAGAGAAATTCGTTTTCTTCTGTTTTATTAATAAACTAATTGAAATGAAAGTTTAAATATTTCATCTTTTTTTATTTAAAATTTTAAGTAGAAAATTCATGTAGGTACTTTTTAAAAAAATCTTATTTTGGAGTAGAAAATTTATTTCTTTGGCTGAAACTGTAACTATGTTACTGGAAATTAATCCGTTTGAATTTAAAATGAACTTCTTTGCTGAAAATTAAACTATTTTATAAGAAATTCATTATTTTTCTATCTAAAATTCAAGTATCTGAAACAGAATGCAAGTATTTTTGTCGAAAGTTAAATTACTTTGTTGAAAATTAATTTATATTGTTTGAAATTCAACAATTTTGAAACAAATTCCTTTCCAGTTTCGTTCATAATTCATTTATTTGTATGAAATTTAAATAATTTTATTATTGCAATGAAAACTTATCATTTTCAGTAGAAAATTATTGTAATTTTTTGAAAATTTGTATTTATGTGTAGAAAATTCATTCCTATGGTCGGAAAATTAAATATGTAACTGAAAATTAATATTTCTGGATCGAACATAATTTTTTTTGTTACAAATTAAATTTGTTATGGAGAATACGTATTTTCTGCTCAAAGATTGAACAATCTGATAAAAATGTAAAATAATTGGTCGAATGTTGATGTACTTTGTTGGAAATCAATTTATTTTGTTTAAAATGTAACCATTTTTGTTTCCTTTTCGGTTGAAAATTAATTCATTTAAATGAACATTCAAATATTTAACCTTTGGGTTAAAAATTTATTATTCATAGCAGGAAATTCATTACCTTTTTCAAAAATTCTAATTATTGTGTCGCAAATGAATTTCTTTGTCTGAAAATGTAACTATGCTACTGAAAATGACTCTGTTTAGATTTCGACTGAACGTTTTTGTTGAAATTCATTCCTCTAGTTGAAAACGTAACTATGTTATCAAAAAGTGACTTATTTTTCTCGAAAATTCGTCTACTTTTCTTCACAAAATTAATCTGCTTGTATTAAAAATGAACTTTTTGGTTCAAAATAAAAATATTACATGTAGAATCGATATTTGATGCTCGAATATTTGAAAATCTGATACAAAATGTCAAGTATTTAGTTGAAAGTTCAAGAACTTTATTGCAAATTAATTTATTTTATTCAAAATTCAACTATTTTGTTGAAAATTCTATTCCTTCTTGGCGAAGTATTAACTATTTACTACAGTTTTCACAGAATCTTAAGAAATAAAAAACACTTTACCGTGAAGAACCCATGACTATATTTATTCAATTCGATATACATAAATATCAGAAGAAAGTTGCAGAAATACACAAAATTACAGAATTGAAATTGTAAATGATAGGATTAGGATCTTTAAAGAATTTAAAGGTGACTTTTGGCAGAATTGTTGATATTTTCATTTGAAATTGAAAATTTGTAATTATTCTTGAGAAATGTATGTATTTGTGCTCCGTTCTTATTTACTGGGACTGAGACGACATACGATGATTAGGGTTCATTGGTCCCCTATGTTCAACAAATGTTTCAGGATAAATTTTGCCTGATTTTATTCGTAACTGAGCATAATAGACGAGTTTAGTTTCCGGTATTGTCATGAATATATGACCCGCGGCCAATGGATGAAAAACTACACCCTGACCGTAAATTCTGAAACCACTCTTTACTTCTTTATAAATTACTCTGCCTCCATCAAACTTTAGCGTAACTGATATTGGATGACATTCAGCATAACTGGGAACTTCCCCTAGTATCATTGGATTGAATGAAGTGAATCTAAAATTGTCGGGAAATGTATCTACAAAAACTTCATAGCGATGAAAATTCTGCGCTGGTGTGGTTGTTATCCAAGAAGGTCTATGTTGCGCCACGTTGAGCAAAGTATGAACGATACTGTTAGTCGACATCGTTATCATGGCGACGTTGGCAGCAGCACCTGATTTGGTCAAAAAATTGATACTCATCAAGTTGATGTACACTACACGGAAACAAATTTCGAGCGGCTGTGGCATTTACACGTATTACGCAGCACGCCCTATGCTTGGGACATCTGCTGTCTTTTTTTGGGAGCGCTGCTGTTCCACTGTAGAATGACCGAAGTGTCCAACTTTTCTGCACAAACATTTAGTTTTAGGCCGTACTCACAATTTAGCTCCCCAGCCGCACTGCACATGCGTCGCACCAGCAGCCTCATTGGATGTTAATCGCGCGCACATTTAAAATTATTCAATATTCAAATCAATTTTTCACCATATATAATAATCATAAGGTAAAAAACGATATTATGAATTATTCAAAATTTACATTAGTGAAAAAAGATATTCCTTCCTTTGAATTTAAAATCAATAATTTATTTGTAAGGAGCACAATCAAATAGTTTTTTCACCCTGCACTCTAAAAGACTATTGTGTTATCTGAAAATTGATTGTTATTATTTCCACAATGATGATTTATTATGAAAAATTGATTTGAACACGTAATATTTTCAAAAAAGCGCGCTATTTACAGCCAACGAGACTGCCGATGCAACGCATGCGCAGTGCAGTTGGGAAGCCGAATTGGGAGCACTAGTGTTACGTTCGTCCGACGCATGGGGCGGCAGCGCTCTTAAAATGAGAAAGCGGTCGTCCCAAATGAAATTCACGCTGTGATTTCTCCATTTAACGCATTAGTGGTACGTTCCAGTACCTCAGTCGTTCCAAATTTCTTTCGGCATTAAGCTAACGATTTAACAAATTGGATTAATGAACTATTTCTCGAATCTTGTAGTTCGATTTCAACTAGTTGTATGACTCACGAAAATTGTGAAAAAAATCTAAAATTAAGAAACAACATCTATTTCAAATTTATTTTTAATCCTAACTAATAAAACTTCAGAAACTTTTACAGGTTCCTAAAATATGGCTAAAAGTATCCAAACGTATATATGCGCTGAGTTTCAGTCGGCCCGCTGTCAGCCGACTGAAACACAATGCACACGCTCTCGGACATTTCCATAAAGTTAAAAATGTTACAAAATAGCGCCCTCCTCCATTTACATACAATTTTTTAAATTGATATATACGTATTTTGTTTTCACCCAAAAATAAAAAAGTTATACTTTCAGTTGTAAAAAGATTAATTTTCCACCAAAAAATAAGAAATTGTCAACAAGATAATTTAATTTTAAACCAAAAAGACGAATTTCAATTAAGAAGAATAACTTTTATTAAAAAGACCAATTTTGAAGAAAGTCCAAAAATTGAAAATAAATTTCCAACAAAAACTTGTGTAGTTACATTTTGAGTTGAAAACAAGAATCATTATTATACAAAGAAAGAACGAATTTCAAAGAAGATTTAAATTTTCAAATACAGAAATGAAGTTTCAATCCTTTTTTCAGACATTGTTTCCTATCTCGCGTTGGTATGCTAAAAATAGAATTTTCTATAACGTTTTCTCACAATTTTTATTCAAATTTTTTATTTTTTTCATATTATTTTCAATAAATAGTGTTGTATGTCAAACAAACTAATTGTAAACCCCGAGAATCGAAGCAAATTGCCTACGTAAGCTTTCACACAAGTCTTCGCATGAAAAATTGGGTAAAGGTCCTACGTGACAAATTGCAGATGTTCGGGATTCTAAACGACGAGTTTGCTCGCCCTGCATGAACATTGCTTTGTCCCAACACTTTCGTCTCATCCCTTATTGGGCCGGCTAAATGCCGAAAAATTTCCCGGCTGAGTAACGACAGCCTGCAAACGCGTGCCCAAGCCGTGTTTGCGAAAACATTGCGGTAGGCCGAGTCACGTACGCCAGCGTCTGTCACTCTCTCACCAACCCGCGATCCTTCCTATCTCTCACCGCTATTCCTCTCTCTCTCCTTCTCTCTTTCTCTCTCTCAGACGCACAGGGCGTACAGCCGGGGAGCTCAGCCGAATTTGTGAATTAACATTTTTGAAAGTTATTCAATTTCCCAAAATGTTCACTAAAATTGATAAAAATGGCCGGTTCAGTTCTTCGGCGATACCTACAAAATCCATCCGTGCTTCACAGGAGGGCCATCGTTTGTCACCAGCGGTACCCCAGGAGTGTCGGGTCCCTGGTCTCCGTCAGCAGACATCGCCACGGAGAGGATCACAAAGTGACAGGTGTCATGTTTCGTCAGAGGTACCCCAAGGATCGGCGGGTCCCTGACCAGTCCACAAGATTAGAAAAAGACAAGTAAGTGCCAGGTTAATTCTCGAGTGGCTTAATTTACACTTTGGAGTTTGGCGGCTAGCGCTGGTCTTCGGGTGATAGATGAAAAATACCTATCGCAGTGGTGCGGCTGCCGTACGGATTGGCGCACCCTCGCCAGCTATTTTCTAAAAGTGCATTCGAGAACCTAGCAATGCTTCACGCTTCACCCTTTGATGACAGGGAGTGCACGACGTACACGCTCCAATCAGCGCACCTAACGTCGCCGGTTACAGCGGGATGCTGAGGCCGTTCTCCCACACATAGAGGGAGAGCATCGGCCGGGAGGAGCTCGACGGGCGTGTGATGAAGGCCGTCGACGAGTACGCAGGCCAGAAGGGCCGCCGCCGCCGAGGAAGAAGCGGCGCGCATTCAACGAGCCGCCGCGCAGCGAGCAGCAGAGAAGGAAGCTTCAAGTGCCGCCGCTTGCGCCGGCCCTCAGGCTTACAACCCTGTGGCACCGGCTTTATTCCGGGAGGGTGAGTGGCAATTGGTGGCGATCCGGCGAGGCCAGTTGGGAACCAGAAGCCTCTCCGGGATGATTATTCCGAGTCAGCCGGTCGTAGTCAATTGTTGTGACACGCCTCCACGTCCGTGGGCATTGCAAGTCCCACTAACAGCGGCCTTGCCATCGCCGGAAAGTTTCATTCGCTTCCGGGTCCCAGCTACTCCTGAGTCACCACGCGCAGTAAAGGAAGCTCGAGCTCACTTGCCGGCTCGACCTGAACGGGTGCTATCACGACCCTGAACGCCAAGAGAGCACCTCCTCCACCGCAAGAGGAGGAGGCCGACCGGGGCACCGTCACGGACGTATTGTTCTTGTCCGCAAATCAAACGCCGGAGACGTTCTCTCCTTCTCTGTTGAGTTCGCCACCAAGTGTGCGCTTCCGGGGTGTCAATTCCTTACGTCGAAATCTTCGATTTTAGTGACTAACTTATGATTAACTCCTTCCCAGTTAGTGACTCCGCTTTGGGCATTCCCTTTCTCGATCTTCACATCACCATTCTTTACGAAACAACCCTTTCTTTCTTCCCTTCCCCCCCAAAACAAAAACAATGTGAATCCACAGCCCACTTTCCACCCTCTGTCATTGGCCCTATGAACGGACTGACAGCGTAGCAGCGACTCCTGATGGAAGACATGAAACGAGTCTCCCTTCCACCGCTCACCAGTCAGCGCAACGTCCCCCAGGATATGAGCCGGTTGGACGATTGGCTCGCCGCACGCGCACGTGATAGTGCCGCCCGTCAACCGCAAAGGCACGCCTAAGAACCTTACCCTCTCTCTTGAGATAACCCTGTCAACGTGTGCGTACAGTCATATTAGACAGCTCCCCTCTATCTCTCCTTCCCCCACACAAACACGCTGCGCACTGTGATCTTCCCTCCCCCAGAAGCTTCCACAGCCGGGGTAGATTACAATAGAACCAAAATTATAATTCCCATCAAAAAGTAGTTTGAATAAATTTTGGTAAGACGTGTTGAAAGCTGCAGTTCCTCGCTGAAATTTTGTTCCGTATCTCACGTCGTTTGGGTCACGATTGTTGGCATAGTATTTTTGACGAATAAAGCCAAAATGACAAGTTTAGCGTACAAATGGAATATTCGATTTTCGGATAGCATTTTCGATAGCTGAATTCATAACCGTTGGTCAAAGAATGCTGGTTAACGAACTCAGTCTTTCCTTTAGGACCCAAAAAAAGTGTGAAAGCTCGATTTGATCCGTTCATTTTTTCGAGACTTATCATGTTTACGAATGAATGGACTGACAGACACACAGACGGGCAGAGCCTATCTCCACAAACTGGTTTTATGCTTCAGGAGTTCTCAAAACGTGAAGATTAATTAATTCAAAAGAAAAACTGAATTCGAACTAAATATTTCAATTTTGAAACAAAGAAATTAATTTTAAACTTGAATAATGAATCGTTAACCGGAAACATAATTTGCGGAAAGTAGTTCAATTTTCAGCCAATCAGTTGAATTTTTAATTACATATAAGATATGAAGAATTACGCCCTGTAAATTTTTTATTTTTTTTACAATTCTCTTGAATTGCAACAAAAGTTGAAGTTGAGGTTCAACACCGTAAAAGTGTTTGGCTATCGACGCAGACTTACTTAAACATTTTTAAAGATATCTGTGAAACCCGTGAAGGGTGTAAAGGTTTTTTACGCTTAAATTAACAACAACATTTTACGGATTGCGTCTTTTAGATTCGATTTTTTTTCTGCAATTTCAGACTGAACATGTTTCACAATTATTAGGATATAAAGTGCCGTTTGCGCTACCGTTTAGAATTTTGTAACAATTTTGAATATTTTATTTTGAAATAGTGTCCAATTTCATATTTTTTTATAAATATCAATTTTAATATATGACATTGCACTTACCATCAAAATTCAAGAATCCCGCCAATGCGAGAAGAAGACCAACAGCACTGCCCTTCATTTTTTCTGACAGAGAAATGAAGGATTGCACTGAATTTAAAAATTGCTTGTGAAGAGTCACTTGACAAACGCCTCCAATTTATACCAACTTTTATGAATTCTGAATAACACGTTTTGTTTCTTCTATACAATGGCTAGATTGGAAGGAGGAATATTGTTGATCTTATGTCTGGAAGTTTCACCAATGTGTTAGATTGAATACCCTTGGCGCCTTCAGAATAATTAAACATTCAAATATATCGAAAAACAAGATCTCGAATAATTTTTCTTGTCATTTACTCTCTTACGCATTAGAGCGCAAACAAAGACAAATTAATCAACATGCCTTAAAACGAATCTAGCTGTCTTATTGTGGTTTTTTGATCGATCAAATAATCTGAAGAAAATACAAAAATATTTAAAACTGATAAATTTATAGCAGTTTTTCTGAAAATCATCAATTTTGATTTTCTCAAGAAGTCCGCATTTGAAAAGTTTTTGGTTGAAATAAATTTTTGATTGAATAGGAAAAATATATTTCTTCCGTTGAAAAAAGATTTTCGTTGAAAGAACAAACCATATCTCTAATTTGAATAAAACAGAATAAACAAGAAATTTCTTTGATCAGAACAAACCTTCATTTGAACACAGCAATGCTGAATAGACAACTGTATAAATACCAGAAATAAATTTTTATTAATCTTCATGATAAAAAAATACAGCAAACACTATAGAAGCATGTCTTCGTCTCCTGACAATTGATATAATAAGTTACGAAATTGTTTATCTTCTTCACTTCAAAATGAGTTAACGAGAGTTGGTAGTTGGATTAGATTTCGACACATCAACTGCTGTGTGTCTCTTTACATCATAATACAAATACTGAAGATGATAGATATCATTAACACGCGGAACAAAGGTTTTGAGTTCATAAATGGTAATGGTCACCACAATTAACTGGATAGGTATATCCATCCAATTATTTGTGTTAAAGTGAAATAAATGTTAATGATACACGTGTCTAAAAAACGATGTCCTGCATCTTCTTTTACTATATATTTCTTATATGATAAATGATGTACACCAAAACAATAACCATCATCTGTCCATTTACACATTGTTCATGGTGCCTTTATTTAACTTTGATTGTTTTGTCAAAGTTGTTTCATGAAGCTACGAATCTATAGTCATAGTTTGTAATGCTGCGTAAGAAAATAAGTAAACTATCATTTATTAAATAAAAATATTTGTTCCACGTGTCAATGACATGTATCACAGTATGTGTACTGCGAAATATTGAGATACACAGCAGTTGGTCTGTCTGTCTGC
>JAABKJ010008195.1:0-11508 GCA_011634705.1 Andricus grossulariae | reverse complement strand
AAATCTTTAACTCGTTTTTGCCCGTAGCGCGCGGGCTAATTCGTTCTTGCGCTGAGAAATAAGCAACCCGCTTTTGCCCCGACTCTTTTCTTAGTCCGCTTTTGCTATCAGCCCCTTATATTAGTTTGAAATTTTGTTTACGTTAATGATTTAGAGGACTGTTTACACCAGGTTTTAGATGCTCTATTCTAAAATTCAACGTGATTAAGCGGCGGCTACCTACTGGAGTTTCATTGATTTCATTTGGGTTCAATTGGGTAACCGTGCCGCTTTGCATGTTTACTTTTATCCGTCTCATATAGCCTTCAGCATATATATATATTCCAGCAAGAATATTATAATTCTCCAATATTGCAAAAACGTCATTATCGGATGTTGATAATACAATTTTTTCTTGGGTTGGTATAGGCCCATACTTATTCTTTCCTGTTTTCATTTGCATTGGCTTATCGGCAGGAAAAGTGTATATTCGAAGTTCGAATATCCGGTTCGAATTGATAATGGAAATGAGCCGAACAAATCTAATTTGTTCAAGTCCACACTCTTTTCCGCCAAAAGAAAAAAGCCTCAAAGAAGAAGCCACGGAATTAGTAGGAAGATCACTCCTTGCAGGAGGAGACCTAGACCTGGCTGGAGAAGACCTAGATCTGGCAGGCGAAGTCCTAGACCGGGCAGGATGAAGAGGTTCGGCAGAAGCAAGAGAAATCTCAGGTGAACGCCTTCCCAAGAAATTAGAAGGTCTGCCACGAGGAACACCAGGAATGGATTCGCCATTAGGCAAACAATCGAACTGTAAACTTAGCTCTGCAACAAAAAGAAGTGGATTACATTTTTTTTCTGGTCAGGAACTATTCGTATCTTACTTAGCTCATGGCCCGTTTTACTCAAACATTTGGAATACCCACAGTAACAACAACAAATAATTATAGCCAGCAACAGGCAGCTGACTTAAGCAGTCTTTGATACGCTTTTTTGAAACAGCTGCTAGCAACGCTACACGGCGCATCGATACTTTCAAATTTGATTGACTGATAGTCTCATAAAAATTCAGATGATTAGTGGAATTTGAGATTTCAGTTCGAAAAATCAATTATTACTGAAACACAATTTGGATTTGACTAAATAGTTAACATGTTCAAGGTATCCGAATTGGCCAATATGCCAACACAGAAAGAGTTTTTCGAAAATGAAAAGAAATGTTTATTGAACTACCGGTTTCAAGATATTATGATGCTAATAAAGCTGCGACCCTAAGTGTGTAGTTTCATCTTGAAATGATTTGGGCATAGTTTTGCTAGAAGGAAATTTATCAGTCGCATATAAAAGTAAAGCTCTCATAGACATAGAACTTATATATTTTCAAATTAAGAAAGAAGCATTTGCTTTTGCATTATTATTTTTTGTGAGAAGGAAGTTCTTGTAAAAAGTGTTCGTAAGCTTCTAGAATCGGTTTTCAAAAAATCAATGAATCAATGTTCTGCGTCAATACAAATACATTGATAAGGATTCCAGAAATATCGTATCTTAAATGAATCTTTCATTAGGTAAGCAGAAAGGAGAGTACTATATTGGTTTGAACAGAAGTTTCAAATAGTGAACCAATCAATGTAGCCAAGCTTTCATTATTTTTTCTGCTGAAATTATTACGCAGTACCAAATCGTTATTTGCGTAAAGCTTACAGATATTGATAAATTACAGATCTATATATATATATAAAGGTATATATTATTATAATATTATATTTACCAATACAATTAATTATGATTGCCAAAGTGAACACCAGAATATAAATGACCCCCATTTTTCCACGTAGAGGAGAAACTGATTAATGTATTAATGAATAATTTTGTAAACAGTGTAGAATAGAAATATTCTGGTGCTTCATTATAGATTGTATGATGTATCCTACAGTTGTTATCTCACTGATAAAAGGCCTTAAATTTATTTTTCTAAGATATTTACATTTCATTAGAGTCAGTTTCGAAGACAAATATTTTCTTACTAAATTAGTTGATGGTAAGGTATATAATTCGATAAATTCTTGAATTTTGTTTTAAAGAGAATTCTCAGGTCATATGTCCTCTCAAAAACGTCAGAAATATCTCTACTAGGGGTCATTCAACGCGGAATTTCCAAAGCTTTCTAAAATAATAAAAGAAATGTCCCGCTTAATGTTAGTCCCAGTTATCGCGTTTTAAAGTCATCAGTTATTTTTAATGCTCTTGATTATTATGAATAAAGAAAGGATTAGGTTCGCCCGAAAAGTTACAATTTAGTTTTGCAATGGATCTTCACATTTTGAAAGCTCTTGATGTCAAAAATTAAGTTTTGGCGATCCGTATGTGACTTAACTTTCTAAATTTGAGACTCGGCAGAGATAACGTTAGCCTTAAAATAATACTATGTAATCACAATGAGATAAAAATTATTTAAATTTAAAAATGTTTCAAATTCTTTTGTTGCCATTCTCACGATATTCAATGATTCGGTCTTAACTGTTTTTTTCGTAAACGGATCTATTTGATCAGGGTATACGTGTAACATCTTCTTTTTTTTTAAATTAAAAATATTTGCAAAAAAATTCATATCTAAAACGTTTTTTGAGATTAATACAAAGTTGAAAAAAATATTCTTGTCTAATCCCGCTCTAAACTTAACCCTGGATTGCTCATACGTTCTTCAATTCTTTTGATAATGCCGGGTGCTTAACAATATTTGGCAGCAAAATAAATTTGATAATCTATTAATACAGCCATATGAAGAAAAAGAATGTTCTTACGCGAAAAGAGTGCATGCGCAAGAAGTTTCTTATCAGCAATAAAATTCTCAATATAAAAGCTTGAGGGTGGCCTCTAAAAACAAAACAAAAATTGTGGTATTTTCCCGGTATAAAATTTTTGTTCCAGATCATAAAAATTAAAGAACTCAAACTTCAATCCGAACATTTTTTTAATTTGAGTAAGATGTTTGTTTTGGCATTTGGGTCTTATGAGAAGTTACATGTATAATTACAAACATGCATTTTATAAAAAAAAAAAATGACAAACGTTTCGAACACGGTTAGGGGTCCTCCTCAGTGAGAGATATATCATTGAAAAATAAACTTGATATCCGAGAGAGCTACTAATATGTCGTCGACTTAACGGACATACAACGGCACCTGGAAACCTATTTCCGGTAAAATAACTGTTTCCAGATCGTCCATAACTAGATCTGCTGAGATTGGCGAAAGCGGAGAGCCCATTGGCAGTCCTCTTTTCTGAAAGTAAGTTTTGCCCTTGAAATTAAAATCTGTACCATCTAGACAGAATCGAAGTCCTTCCTCAAAATCTGTCCACGGAATTTTCGTTTTATCGCGAATTTGATCCCAACTTCTATGAACCGCCTGGACCGCCTTTTCTTTTGGCACATTAGTGAGGAAAACCACGTCTGGTGACGCGAAGACATGATTTTCCGGAAGCCTGATATTCCTAATTTTTTTCTTTAAATCAAAGCTGTTAAGCACTCTCGCTTTAGGATCTTCAATATTATGAGCAATAATATTGTTTGTGAATGTTGCTAAGTTGTAAGTAGCACTACCTACACATGAAACGATCGGAAGGCCATACAATCTCGAAGGGTTAGCGTGGTATACCTTCAGCTGTTTCGCGGTGAGTTCGTTAATATATTCGTTCGATTACCATTTTTTAACTAGCGTTGTGACTTCTCCTAGCATTTTTTTGTTGTGTCCCTATTTCTTGTAATGCAAGTGTTCTGATCTTCTGAAAATGCATTAACTTTCGCGTCATAATCTTCTCTTTTCATCGCGACGGTAGTATGACACTTGTCCGCGTTGAAAAAGATAATCTGAGGGTTTTATTTTGCAAAATTTTCAAGCTGTATAATTTCCTTCAAGGGCTGTATGATTTTTCACTTCACAGCGAAACCAGAATTTATAACCCCGCATAAAGTACCCGCGATATTTAGTCTAGCGCGATCTTGACCTGCCTCTTGTATTTTGTTGATATTAGACTTAACACTCGCTATGAGATCGTAAACCGCTATTTGATATTTTTCTATTTTAACGCCATAATTTTTCCCCACACTGGCGACTTTAGCTTCATTTTCTGGAGTATCGACGTCTGATAGGTCTTTGAACTACTTATCGTTCAGTCTGATGTTGTGAAATGTGTTCCTATCAGATTGAGCATTATTAATCAAAGTTCCAAATCCTTTCCGGCATTTTAATTTATGTTCTTCGAATAATCTTGACATTTTTACATTCTGAGAGTCGTAAAATTTTTTAATCATATCAATCGGCAGCATCGACGCTATTTTAATTTGCAAGAACAGAATATAATTGTTTAGTTGTCTCGGTGATTTGCACAGATAATTTATTATTATGTTCATGGTAGACCTCTGGAATCTGTCAGCTAGACGTGAAACTTGTCCTATACATTGACTGCTTTTAAACTCAACGAAGCTCTAGACCCACTCCGTTTGCTTGCGGGTTTGATTCCCGTCTGGTACTCTGGGAGAGCCCCGGAGGCCCACACGGTGAACTCTAGCCTAGGAAGCTGTTGTTCATGGTGGTTCGGAAACCACCTTAACTGTGGGCCCCTCTCCCACAACCAAGTAAATATGTCAGGGGTGTGTAAGGAAATAGGAAAGAGGTAAAAGGAGAATGTAAACTCTTAGGAGACACATTAGAAACTTCGCAGTGAACTTATAAAATATCTGTTTAAAACCGTGCGCGAAGTGCGAGTATCATGACGAGCATACGTGTCTAAAATTTAATCTGTAGATATAGCTAAGTATACAATTAGGAAACTCCATAGAAACTCTGGAGTGAAAAGAGATATGTTTGCTAAATTTTAATTTAAGTGTGCATAAAAGGAATAAAACACTCTTTCCGAAAAAGACTAGCTGGCGCAGTAAGGAAAGACCGAAACGTTGAGTAAATTAATATATTGGCTTTTTATTGTAATTATCTGTTGCATGTGAGATTTCAATCCAAATTTGGACCACAAACAATATCATATATTAGTCTTACATTCTGTTTTGAATTAATCATTCAGATTACTATTTACATCAGGTTTTAGATGCTGTATTTGAAAATTCAATGAGATTAAGCGGCGGGCACCTACTGGAGTTTCATTAATTTCATTTGGGTTCAATAGGTTAATCGTGCCGCTTTGCATGTTTATTTTTATCCGTCTCATACCGCCCTCAGCGCATGTGTATATTCCAGCAAGAAAACTATAACTCTCTATTATTGCAAAAATGTCACCATCGGATGTTGATAATACAATTTGTGCTTGGGTTGGTAAAAGCCCATACCTATTAATTCCTGTTTTCATTCGCAATCGCTTATCGTTAGGGAAAGTGTATCTTCGAAGTTCAAATATTCGGTGCGAATTGGTGATGGAAATAAGTCGAACAAATCTAATTTGTTCAAGTTCACACTCATTTCCATCAGAAGAAAAAAGACCTAAAGCAGAAGCAATGGACCTGGTAGACGGATCACTCGTTGTAGGAGGAGACCTAGACCTGGCAGGATGAGGAGGTTCGGCAGGAGTAAGAGACCTCTCGGATGAAGGTCTTTCGGAGAAATTAGAAGGTCTGCCAGGAGGAACACCAGGAATAGGTTCGCCATTAGGCAAACAATCGAATTGTGAACTTAACTCTGCAACAAAAAGGAGCGGATTACATTTTTTTCCTGATTCTGGTCAGGAACTGTTCATATCTTACTTAGCTTATGACCTGTTTTACTCAAACATTTCCAATACCCACAATACCAGGAAAAAATAATTATAGCCAACAAAACGCGGCGGAATTGGGCTGTCGGTGATACGCTTTTTTAAAATAGCTGTTAGCATCGCTACGCGGCGCATCACTACTTTCAAATTTGGTTCACTAATAATAATAATAATAATAGATCTTTATTATGTTCCACGAAATATGTACATAAGCTTACAGAAAGAGATAGACGAGTGGACATGAAAGGCCGAGGTTCAGCTGAGTTGCTTTACAACCTAACCTAATAGTCTCATAAAAAATCGGATTATTAATGGAATTTGAGATTTAAGTTAAAAAAATCAATTATTACAAAAACACAATTCGGATTTGACCAAATATACAGTTAACATGTTCAAGGCATCCGAATTCGCCAAAATGAAACACAGAGTTTTTCGAAAATTAAAAGAAATGTTTATTGAAAACCCGGTTTTAAGATATTAAGATGATAATAAAGCTGTTATCCTAAGTGTGTGGCTGCTTCTCGAAATTATTTAGGCGCAGTTTCGCTAGAAGAAAATTTACCAGCCGCATATGCAAGTTCAGCTTTTACAAAAACATAATGTAGATATTTTCAAATCAAAAAAGAATCATTTGCTTTTGAATTTGAAAAGTTTCATTAGTATTTTTTGTGAATAGAAAGTTTCCGTAAAGAGTATGCGCAAGCCTCTAGAATCGGTTTTCATAAAATCAATGAATCAATGTTCAGCGCCAATACAAATAAGTTGATAAGGACTCCAGAAATATCGTGCCTTAATTGACTATTTAATTGGAAGAACAGAAAGAAGAGTACTATACTTTTTTTAACAGAAGTTTCGAATAGTAAACCAATTAATGAAGCCAAGCTTATATAATTTTTTTGAGGTCAGTTACACCCCGCCGCAAATGCGCTTATATGCGCCAACAATAAAAAATTGCGTGCTACGTAATTCTATGCGTCATCAAGCAAAATTTTTGAGCCGCATTGATAACCGAGTTATCTGCGATCAAAATGGGAGAGGGGGGGGGGGCGCAATTTTTCTAAAGAAGAACATTTCTTCAAATTCACCACAGCTATCCTTCATAACTTCAAATGCGCTCAAAGGAACCACTACTACAAAATTTTGCGCTAGCTAAAACAAAGATAGCATTTGGGGGGTGAGGCAGTGTGACGCGGGTATTAAATCTTCGACAGTGATATTAAATTTAAAATTACGGATACGGAGTCATTCGTCTTCAGATGCTCTCATATGCGCCACAAAAAATTTTAGCAAACTTTAAAAACTATGATGACCAAGTGATGACCAACAAAATGAAAAGTTTTTAATCAGCAGTGATGAAGGAACTTTCGTATAGCGTTTCAAATGCGCTTATATAACCCATAAAAATGTTCTGCATATCGTGAAAATTACCAAAGATTTGGAGGTCATAATATTTTGTGAAGTGATGACCAACAAAATGAAAAGTTTTCAATCCGCAGTGATGAAGGGAGTGTCATGTGGAGTTTCAAATACGGTGCGTTCCGCCTGCACCTCTACAACGGAATTTGAATATTTTCTTAATGTTATAATTGTCGGGGTTTTGGGCCTTTTTTGGGCCCAAAAAAGCCCAAAATTATTGCATAAAGAAAATATTCAAATTCCGTTGTGGAGGTGCTAGTGGAACACATCTTATTTAAAAATTCCACAGGACACTTCCTTCATTACTGCGGATTAAAAACTTTGTATTTTGCTCGTGATCACTTTGCAAAATGTTATGACCTCCATATCTTGGGCATATTCAAGAAATGTAGAAAATTTGTATGATGCGCATGAGCGCATTTGAAACCCCATATGGAAGTCCCTCCATCTCTGCGAATTAAAAACTTTTTATTTAGTTGGTAATGACTTTGCAAAGTGTCACGACCTTCATATCTTGGACAATTTTCAAGAAATTCAGAAAATTTTGATGACGCGTATGAGCGCATTTGAATCCCATATGGAAGTCCCTTCATGACTATTGATTGAAAACTTTTTATTTTGTTAATCATCACTTTGCAATATGCTATGACCTCCATATCATGAGCAATTTTCAAGAAATACAGAAAATTTTTATGACCCATATGAGCGCATTTGAAATCCCATATGGAAGTCCCTTTATCACTGCGGATTAGAAACTTTTTATTTTGTTGGTGATCACTTTGAAAAATGTTATGACTTCCAGTACTTGAGTAATTTTCAAGAAGTTCTGAAAAATTTGATGACGCATATGAGAGGATTTGCGGCGCAATTCAGTGGGCTATAGAAGACCCGAATATTGAGGATGGGGGGGGGGGTAACTAACCTTTTTTCTGCTGGTGTTATTACGTATATATATTATTATATTTACCAATATAATAAAGTATGATTGCCAAAATAAAGACCAGAGTATAAATGACCATCATTTTTGCAAGTAGAGGAGAAACCGATTAATGTATTAATCAAGAATTGTGTTAACAGTATAGCAAAGGAATATTCTGGTACTTCGTTATAGATTATATGACTTATCCTGTAGTCGTTATCTCATAGATAAGAGGCCTCAAAATTATTCTTCTGAGATATTTACATTTCATTAGAGTGAGTTTCGAAGACAAATATTTTCTCACTAATTTCGTCTTTGGGGGTAAAGAAATGGATAAATTCTTGAATTTGGTTCTGAATAAACTTTTCAGGGGATATATCCTCTTAAAAAGTCAAAAATGTCTCTATTAGGGGTCATTCGACGCGGAATTTGAAAAGCTTTCTGAAATATTCAAAAAAATAATGTTTCACTTTATGTTCGTCCGAGTTATTGTGTTTTAAAGTCATCAGTTATTTTTAATTCTCTTGATTATGATTAAAGAAAGTATTAGATTCGTCCGAAAAGTTGCAATTTAGTTTTGCAGTGGATCTTCACGTCCTGAAACCACCTGAAGCCAAAAAACGAGTTTTGCTGATGGCAGAGGATATTTAGTTACGAAATAATTCGTTAAATGCGTATAGAATGATTATTTTACATGATTTCTCTGTATATACCTATTCTTATCTCACTTGAATTTATTTTGAACCTCGGAAGAGATAATATTGGTTTAAACTGTGTAATTAAAATGAGATGAACACATTTTTTTTTCAATTCAAATTTTTCAAATCATTTTTTCTCATTCTCACGATATCTAATGAATGACTCTTAATTTTTTCGAAAAAAGGATCTATTACATTAAAATCGACGTATAACCTTTTTGCTCTTAGATTAAATAAGAAATGCACAACAGCTCACATCTGAAACTATTTTTGAGAAAATTATGAAATTGAACAAATATGCTCATGTCTGATACCCTTCTAAACTTAACCCTAAATTGGTGATATGCTTTTTTTACTTCTGTTGATAATGTGAAGTGCTGCAAAACTCTATGTTATTCTCCTAGGCTCAGTGCTTTGTTTTAACAATGAATTAGTTGTAATTAGGTCAATCTCTTCTCTTTTCAATGAGAAAGAGAATGCTGTGTATTCTATAATAATGCTTTGAGATGACATACATCGTTTTTTATTTTCTATAAAAATTATAATTATTCGACCATATGAAAATCGAAAAATGATGGAAAAGTGAGAAAGCAAAGAATTCTGTTCCACGAAAAAATGATGGAAACTGTCGATTCCCCGAGAGCGAAAAAGGCGCGCCAGAGTTACAAAGCTTCATCTACGAGGAAGTAATTATAACAAATTTTTGAATACTAAGAGTTTAAAATATTTTTTAACCTAGTTTAGGAAGTCGTTGTTCTTGGTGGTTCGGAATCAACCTTAAGCTGTAAGTTCCCCTCTCACCACCGAGTAAGTATGTGTGGGATGTGTATAGGAGTAGGGGAGAGGTACTAGGAAAATGTAAACCGTTAAGGGACACATTAGAAACTTCTGTTCTAATGATATTGGGGCATTGACGAAAGACTAAAACTTTGAGTAAATTACTACATTGACTTTTTGATGTAATTATCGCAGTTACACATGAGATTTCATCCAGATATTGGATCACAAGAAATATTATATACTAGTTTTACATTATTTTTTGAATTATTGGTCTACAGGACTGCTTACACCAGGGCTTTGGGGCTCTACTATAAAATTCGCTGCGATTGAGCGGCGGATACCTACTGGAATTTCACTGATTTCATTTGTGCTCAATTGGGTAATCGTGCCGCTTTGCATGTTTATTTTTATCCGTCTCTGAGCGCGATTAGCAAATATATATATTCCACCAAGAAGATTTCTTTCCAATATTGCAAAGACGTCACCATCGGATGTTGACAGTACAGTTTGTTCTTGGGTTGGTATAGGCCCATACTTGTTCTTTCCTATTCTTATTCCAATTAGTTTATCGGTAGGAAAAGTGTATCTTCGAAGTTGAAATGTCCGGTGCGCATTTCTAATGGAAATAAGCCGAATAAATCTAAGTTGTTCAAGTCCATATTCCTTTCCGTCATTAGAAAAAAGCTTGAAAGAAGAAGCCATTGAACTGGTAGGAGGATCACTCCTTTTAAGAAGAGGCCTTGCAGGAGGAGACCTAGACCTGATACGAAGAGGAGACCTAGACCTTACACGAAGAGGAGGTTCGGCAGGAACAAGAGAACTCTCAGGTGAACGTCTTTCGAAGGAGTTAGATGGTCTGCCACAAGGAATGCCAGGAATAGGTTCGCCATTAGGCAAACAATCGAACTGTGAACTTAGCTCTGCAACAAAAAGGAGAGGATGAAATTTTTTTAAAAGTAAGTTGGTACTACATTAACCCCCATGTAGAGATCAAACCCAGTCAGAACACTTCAGGGAACTGTTGAATTTTACACTATTCATGACTATCAAAACTATGTACGTCTATTTAGGTCCCAAACTGTAGCCAGGCTTTAGTTGGTACCTACTTAGAATAAAAGAACAAACAAATTCTCAGCACGAGCTGATCGGATCTTAGTTAGTGTCCCACTTTACTGAAGTATTTTCAATTCCCACAAACAAAAAGAAATAATTATGGCCAACACGCTGAAGACGTGAGCAGTCGGTGATATGCTTTTTGCAACAGCTGTTAGCAGCGCTACACGACGCATAGCTAATTTCAAATGTAATTTACTGATAGTCTCATGAAAGATCGGATTATTAGTGGAATTCGAGATTCAAGTTCAAAAAATTAATTATTACGTGAACATAATACAGACTTATCAAACTGTATAGTTGAAATATGCAAGCCAACCGAATTAGCCAATATGGAACCAAGCTTTTAGCCTAAAAATATTGTTAAATTAAATATATAATATTATACTATTATATTCACCAATATAATCATGTATGATTGCCAAGGTGAAGATCAGATTATAAATGACCCTCATCTTTTGCAAGTAGGGGAGAAACTGATTAATGTATTCCTGAAGAATCTCGTTAACAGTGAAACAAATGAATATTCTGGTGCTTTATTGCAGATTATATAATATTTTCTATATTCGTTATCTCACAGACAAAAGGCATCATTGCACCAAAACAATCTCTTTGAGAACGAACTTGCGAAATTTACAGCAGAGATAACATTTGCTGAAAAGTAATACTGCGTAATAAAAGTGAGATAAAGATTACACCGGCACACAAAAAAAAAGTGGTCTGCCCGGTGGACTTCACCGGCATATGTATATATGTTTTTGGGGTAGCTGAATCCGAATCCGGGGTCCAAATACCCAAGTTAGCTCGTATTTTTTCAAAAAACGCAAAAATAGACGTAAAATC
>JAABKJ010008194.1:0-11509 GCA_011634705.1 Andricus grossulariae | reverse complement strand
GCTATTAATTTAAAAAGGGACCTCTCAAGATATAACAAAGTATGGGATAGAGTAATTAACTGGTTATAGTAATTTTCCTTGAGTAGATGACAGAAAGTTTTCTTCTTTATTGAACAATCAATTTCTCAATAAATATATTCGATGACATTAAACTTATTCAAATTTTTGAATTATTACTGTAATAAAAATTTCCTTTGCAGGTTTATTAATTCCTCATACCTTTAGTTATTCCCTATAAACAATCGTTGATGAGGAGGTCTAAATTGGCCTCCAAACATGTTGGTCCCCTCGTAGCATAAAAAAGACGGAGAAAGGAAAAAGTGAGAGGCTGATTTTTGGTTGACTTTTTCCCTTGTTCACCCTCTGTTTTCATTTTGTTACTCTTGTTTTCAATGAGCCAAAAAATGAGGTTTTTTGGAAGTTTATTTTTTAATTGTGAATCAATTTGTTGCTTATTCTGCAAAAATTATTCATGACAATGGATTTCTTTTTAATCCTAATTTAAAAATAAATAAAAGAACAGGGTAATTGAAATTTGGAAGACGTTACTGAATGTAAAACTTAAGTTTTCGACATGCAGGCGGGCGGCTCGAAACCAGAAATAGCCAAGAGCCACGGCCTGCTCTGTTCGAGGTCCCCGCGAATATGCCAGATCTCCTTTAGCTTGGACAGAAATTTTGCTCCCCAGCTATGATTATTCGACGCGTCGTCGCGCCGAGTTAACGACTCTTTCGGGAGGAGACGAGAAAAAGCCTAAACGAATTTATTTTTTAAACGAAAAAGTATTTTCATTGCAGTGAAGGTGATCTTGAATTTGAATTTCAAATTGTAGGAGCTCAAGAAATCGAAGGTGAATTTTCCAACTACTCTCTGGAAAAGAAAGGATTTATCGCGGGCGGAAAGTGATCATTTTGTGTGAGTGTGCAACTGTGGCATTTACTGATTGCATTGATAAAAGTTTATGGTGTACCAAGCTCATAAAATTGCTCACCGGCTCTCCATGAAAGTGCAACCGTAACGTTTCCGGTAGATTGGTGTTCAGTGTCATCAGTGCTGGATCGACGATCTTCGATTTTCCGGAACTTCAGACAAATTCGATCATAATTTTAAACGGAAATCTCGAAATTTAATTCATTTTGTTCATTTAGTTTCGACGAAAGATCTTAAATTCTCCTTTTTTACGATAAAGAATTAATTCTTCATTTTAAATATATAGAATTTATCGGGTGTCTTGAAAGATTTGTTTTGACCTACTTTCATATAAATAGAAAAGTATTCCTCACTAGAGAAAGGCTAGAAATTATTTCAAAATCACATTCCCTAATCTGGAAAATATATATATTTTTTTTTATTATTGCGGCGAAAGTTCTAGATATTTCTCTATTTTTAAATGTCACTGACATCATCAATAGTGCGCTGCGCGTGTAGTTTCTCCCTTTCAGAGGCAAAATAATTTTGAATACAGAATACAAATTTCAAGTAATTTAATTTTTCTATGTTTATTTGTTTATTTATTTTTTATGTTATGTAAATATACTTATCCTAAAATTATTGAGAAAATTCAATAAGATTTTTGGAAATTTCAGACATGTCGAATCATAATTTTAACAAAAAATTAATCTCCAACCAAATTTTTAAATTTTCATACAAAAAAAAAAGAATTATTAACAAGAAATGTGATAGTTGATATTTCAATCAAAAAAGATTTTATTTTAAATAAAAAACAGTTAAATTCATAGATTAATTTTTAACCAAGTTGATTAATTTTGTACTGAAAAGTCGATTTTTGAAGTAATTAGTTATTTTCAACTTGTAATGCAAAAACTAATTTCAACATATTTTTTAATGTTTTGTAAGTTTATTTAAAAAATAATTCTTTTAATTAAAAATAATTGAAAATTTTCTCAAGATCCTTAAGAATTTTTTTTATTCTCCAGAAGCCATATAAAATTCTTGAGAAGATTAAAAAAATTGGTTAAAACATCTTCAAGAAACCTACATTTTTTGTTCAGTTTTTTTAAATCTTCGCAAGATTCAAATTCCTTTAGAATTTTTTCGAAACGTCTGTATAGCTCTTACTTACTCGAAATTTTTTAATCTTTAAAAATTACCAAAATTTTAAGAAAATAATTATTTTCTACCAATTGTACTTTCAACCAAAAATGATTAAATATGGTCCAAGAAATGAATTTTCTAAATAAAGTTTAATTTCTAAACCCAAAAGTATTGATTTTGAACAAAAAAATAAATTTTTAACCAAATAGTTGCATTTCCAACCATACATGAATTTTCTACCCAGAAACAACAAAGAAAGACTTTGTAAAAAAATAGTTCAACTTATAATCAAATAGTTGTATTTTCAAACAAAAAAAGATGAATTCTCAACAAAAAATGCAATAGTTGATGTTTCGATCCAAAAATATTTTTATGTTCAATCAAAAACAGTTGAATTTATAAAAAAATAACAACAAAATAGTTGAATCCGTAACCAAAAAGATGAATTTTCAACAAAATAAATAAATCCTCAGCCAAAAAAGATTTTAATTTCAAACCAAATAGTTGCAATTTTAATTTTATAAAAGATGGTATTTCTATCAAAAGAGATCAATTTTTAAACCAAAAACACGAATTTTCAACGAAAAATGTAATAATTGATATTTTAATCCAAAAATATTTTTATTTTGAATAAAAAACATTTGTGTTCATCCAAAAAAGATAAATTTTCAACCAAACAGTTGAATCCTCAACGGAAGAAGATTAATTTTCAACTACTTGTACTTTTAATCAAAAATGAAATAATATTTTCCAAGAGATACATTTTCTACAAAAATTAAAATTTTTTAACCCAAAAATATTAATTTTTCAACAAAAAATTACATTTTCAACCAATGAATTGAATTCTCAACCAAATGGATGAATTTTCTAGTTAGTTAGTAGTTAAATTTTAAACAAATAATTAAATTTAAAAAAAATCTCAACAAAAAATATAATAGATGATGATTAAACTAAAAAATATTTTCATTTGAAATCAAAAAGATTTGAACTCATCCACAAAGACGAATTTTCAACAACAAAAAAAGGTTAAATTTCCACCAAAAAAGATGAATTTGAAACCAAATTCGTTTTTAGTTGTTCGGAAATTAATTTTTTAACTAATCCGCTTTTGGTTGAAAATTGATATTTTTTATTTAAAAAATCATATATTTTGTTGAAAATTTATTTATTTGGTTGAAAATTTAACTATTTCATTTCAAATTCGTTCTTTAATTTTTGATCTGGAAATGTAACTATTTTATTTTATGTTGAAAAGTTATCTTTCCTAGTTGAAAATGCATGTATTTTATTAAAAAATCATGTATTTTATTGACAATTCGTCTTTGTTGGTAGAAAATAAATCTTTATAATTGAACATTCATCTTTTTTATTGAAAATTCCACTAGTTGCTTCAATCTTTAACTCTTTTGTTTAACATTATTTTTTTCCGTTGTTGGTTAAAAATTCATATTTTAAATTCAAAGTTGATCTTATTCTTTTGGTTAAGGATTTAACTGTTTTGTTGAAAATTTATATTTTGGGGTTAAAATTTCAACTTTTTTATAAAAAATTTGTCTTTCGAATTCAACAATTTGGTAGGTAATGAAATTATTTGGTTGAAAATTAACTTTTCTGTTGGAAAATCTTATTTTTGGCTAAAAATTTAACTCTTTTGATTCGAAAGTGATATTTTAAATTGAAAATTGATCTTTTCTGTTAAAAATTTTAATGACTGTGTTAAAAATTCATGAATTTTTTTTTTAATTTTTTTTTTTTTAGAAAATTAATCTTTTTGGCTAACAATTTGTTTTTCGATTCGAGATTCCACATTATAGTTGAAAATTAATTTATATTATTGAAAATTTGATTATTTTATTAAAACTTCGTCTTTTTTTGGATGAAAATTAATCTTTTTAGTCAAAAATTCAACTATTTCGTTCAAAATTCATTTTTTCTATTAAAGATTTATCATTAGAGTTGAAAATTTTCTTTTTCAGTTAAAAATATAACTGCTTCATTGATTCTTTTATATTAATTTTTTGTATCTAAAAATTTAACTATTTTGTTGAAAATTTAACTATTTTGGTTGAAAACTCATATTTTAAATTGAAAATTGATCTTTTTCTATTCAAAATTTCAATTATTTGGCTGAAAATTAATATATTTTGTTGAAAATTTGTCATTTTGGTTAAACAATAATTTCTTTGGTTGAAAATATAAAAATCAAGAGTATAGTTCAAGATTTTAGAGATGAGAATTTCAAAAATAACTTCAAAGTCTGTCCCTCAAGTTTTTTGTCTGGTCATGTTAGAAATTATTTCAAAGTCACATTCCTAAATCGGAAATATACTTTTAAAAAATTCATTTTTGTGAAATTTATAGATATTTCTCTGTTTTAAATTGTCATTTTATAAACCATCACACCTACTCTGAACCAAATTTTACGTAAAATAGCCGCCTAAAATCTGTACCTTGTAAAAGCAAAATTACTATTTCAAGATGAGACAAAAGTCCACTTCCAAGCTGAATCACTGCTGAATTGAGTTCAAAAAAGTTTGATTAAAAAAAGTGATCCAGGTTCGAGAAAATTAAAATTTAAGATCGCGATATCAAAGCATGACAGATATTTATTGCTAAAAAAAATAAAACTTTTTTTCCATTTAATGATAATAATTTTAAGAAATATCAATGCTAAGAGGCTCAGAAAAATTATTGATACTTGTTCCTTATAGAATTCTTTTTAAAAATTGAATAATGTGATCAGGGGAACTGCTTTGTTTCACTGTTTTATTTTATTTTTTATTATTTTATTATTTTTTCAATTTTATTTGCTGTTTAAAACCACAGAAAAAACGAAGAAAAGTTCTGATGTAATGTATATAAAATGAGTCACACCCATAAAAAGTTTTTTTTTAATTTAAGAAATTGTTTATCTAAATTTTCTGCTGTAATTCAATGTAAAAATTTGTTTAATTTTAAATAATGACGTTTATCTTCTTCTTTGAACTAAAAGAAAAATATTTGTTTCATTTAAAATAATATTTTTTGATTCAAATAAAATACTGTCAAAAATGTAATAAATAAATTATTTGATCTTATTATTTCAAATCTAAAAAACATTTCCTAAAAGAACCAAAGCTTATCTTCATGTAAAATTGGTACTGTTAAACGTTCGATATTTTCCAAAATTTTTAAATTTTTTATTCCGAAGCTTGAATCATTTGCTTAGGCATGATATAAACTCAAAAAGATCAATATATTCCTAATAATTTGTTTATCTATTGGTATTTAATTGGCAATAATTTCAATAAAAATTTTAAAATTCAAAGAAATTTTTTTCAAATAAAAAGTATACTCTTTTGACAGAGTAATGGTGTATTGTGGTACTGTTATTGCCAAAATTTAATATAAGTAAATTTCATACAACTTCATCTAGTTTTAAAATGAGACGCTGAAAATATTAGCGTTTTAGACTATCCTCATATTTAGCAAAAATAAAAAAATGTTATTCGACATAAAATCTTCATTTAAAATAAATCAAAGCTTCGTATATTTAAGCTCATTATATTGTTAAACGAATTAATATAATTATTAAAACTAATACATTTTTCTTTAATGCAAGTAAATGTTTAATTGAATATAACAAATTACTTTTTTCGGTGCTTAGTTTGTTTATAACAATTGCAGAACATCCAAAAATAATGTAATTGTTAAAAAAATAGTTTTAATCGCTTTGTTTATTTATAAATATTATATATATATATTATTATTATCATATGATTATTATATATATATTATATAATATTATGTACAAAAATATTGTTTGTTTATAATTAATTACAAAAGTTTTAAATCCATATCTGTGGCAAACTGCAGGGTCGTAATTTTTAAGGTAAAAACTTTCGACTGCTGTTTCAAGTAGAAATTTTTTCAGAACAGGCGTGCCACATTTTTCTTTTCTTCATCAAACATATTTTCACTTACAAACAAATTATCATAAAAATGTATTAATTGTTCAAATTAAGTTACTATATAAAATTATTTTTAAATTGTAACATTTAATTCAAAATAATATCTTTTGGCATTTAAAGATTCTATTATCTTAGAGCTGCATTATAAATGAAACTGAAAATATAATTAAGCATAATAAACTCTATAAATACACGAAAAATTCCATAATATGAATTCATAAAATCATTCAATGAAACAGGAACATTAAGAACGCATTACGAAACCTAAACTCTAATTACTCTTTTCAAGTATTGTATTTGCAGAAATAGAGAGAAAAGGTTATTAATCATTTTATAACGACTTCGCTCTGCTTCCTAAATTTATACAATTATTGATAAAGTGTCAAACTCTGTATTTCAAGAAGTTTGTTCGAGTTTTTATTTTTAATTCCATTATCTTTTATTATTTGTGTAGTTTGCATCACTGAGTAACAGTTTCAAGTATAGAAAATTACATATATTGGCAGTATATACAGTGAAACCTGGATTTAGCTCCCCTGGATTTTGCCCTTCTGAGAATTGACGCCGCGCCGTGGGGATACGTGAGAGGCGTTTGCGGGGTGATGTGCGGTGTGCACTCAGGCGTGACAAAACAGAGAGAGAAACAGGAGAGAGACAAAATAGTTCCAAGTCTCTGGATTTAACGTCAAGGTCATCCCCAAAACCGGCGTTAAATCCAGGTTCGACTGTAGTTACATTTCTCGTAAAAAAATTGAATAATCTTGATAAATAAAATTAGCTCGGTAGATTTCTAGAGGAGGAGGAGGAAGATGAATTTCAAAAGGAATTAATTAATTCAATAAATAATGTATTTAATAAATAATTCAATAATTGAACAATTTGAGGGGGAGGGGGTCGTGCCAGAAACTACGTTTGGTAAGAGGCTGTAGGAGGGGGTGGGGCAGTGAAAGTAACTTTACGAACTTGCCATTTTTCTTGTTTTTTTTGCACATGGAAAAACAAATTTGACTGTCTTCCATAATTTTTTTGTTTAAATTATGAAAATCGACATATTTGCTTTCAATTCAAAATGAATTGATAGCACCCAATACAAAAATTCAACTATTTTAGGTTAAAAAGTGTACTATTATATTTTTGGTCATCTTTTTTTGTCAAAAATTCAACTACTTGGTTGAAAGTTGAACTATATAGTTGAAAAAGAATTATTTTGGTTGAAGATTCATCGATTTTTGTTGAAGATTTAACTATTCCATTTAAAACAAAAATAATGTTCTTGATTAGAAAATCATCTTTTGGGATAAATGTTGAACTCTTGTTGAAAATTCAATTTTTTTTTTAAATTCATCATTTCAGTTTAAAATTAATTTCTCTGGTTGAAAATGTAACTATTTCGTTATGAATTAATTCTTTTTGTTTGAGGATTCAACTATTTTCTTGAAAATTAATATTTTTCGGTTAAATTTAACTATTTTTTATTCCAAATTACAATTTTTATTAGTTTATATATCAACTATTACATGTTTTGTTGAATATTCGTATTTTTAGTTGAAAAACGCTACTTGGTTTGAATTCAAGCTACTTAAAAAAAATGTATTCATTTATTTTTTAATGAAGATTCATAATTTTAGCTGAAAATTCATATTTTTGATCAAAACCTCAACTGTTTTGTAAAAAATTGATCTTTTCGGCTTGAAAATTCAACAGTTTGTAAAAAAATTAAACTATTTGGTTGAAAGTTAACTTTTTTGATGAAAGTTCAACTATTCTGTTGAAAATTAAACTATTTTTTAGGTAAACTAAACTATTTGCTAGAAAATTCACTTTTTCTTTTTAAATCATACTTTCGGATTTAAAATTAAACAATTTTTTAGATAGTTCGTCTTTTAGCTTCAAAATTCAACAGTTTTCTTGAAAATTGATGTATTTTGTTAAAAATTCATCTTTTTTGGTAGAAATTTAATTTTCTCGGAAGATTTTTTTGTTTTGTTTGAAAAATGTAATATTTCGTTAAAAATGCATCTTTTTTGTTGAAAATGTAACTAATTGGTGAACTGCTCGTACTTTGTCAAAAATTCGTTCTTTTTTGGTGAAATTTATTATTTTATTTAAAATTTGACTATTCCACTTTTGGTTTTGAAGATTAATCTTGCTTGTTGAAAATTCATGCTTTTTATTGAAAATATAACTGCTTAGTTCAAGATTGATCTGTTTTGGTTGAGGATTCAACTATTTTGTTAATAATTAGGCTTTTTTGGTTGAATTTAACTATTTTTCATTTCAAATAAATCTGTTTTTGTTTGAATTTCAACTATTACACGTTTTTTTGAGAATGCATCTGTTTAGTTACAAAACCCACTACTTAGTTTAAATTTAAACTGCTTTTTTCAAATTTATTTATTTTTCGTTTTGGTTTTTCATAATTTCACCTCTTTACTTAAGAATTTAACTTTTTTGTTGAAAATTCATTTTTTGTTGTTGTTAAAGTTTATTCTTTTTTTTAATGTTCAAATTTGACTATTCCATTTTTGGTTGGAAATTCATCCTTTCTATGTTGAAAACCTGAATAATTGTTAGAAAATTCATGCATTTTTTGAAAATTCGTCTTTTTGGTTGAAAAACTAACTTGTTTGTTGAAAATTCATCTATTTGGTAGAGAATTCTATTTGGTAAAAAATTCGTCTGTGGTTGAATTGTACTGGTTGAAAAATAGTTGTAGTTTTTTCCCTTTGCTTTGTTCAAAAATATCGTTTTCAGTTGAAAATTAAACTATTTGATTTGAAATTGATCTTTTTATGTGTAACATTTATCTATTTTTTTAAGGATTTAAATATTTTTTCAAAAAATCATTTTTTGTGTTTAATTCAACTGGTCGAAAATTTATCTTTTGGTAGAAAATTCATCTTTTATAATCGAAAAGTCATCTTTCATGGTTGAAAATAAACTTTGTTGTCGAAAATAACCTTTTCGGGTTGAAAACTCAACTGTCTTCTGTAAAACTCGTCTTTTTCGAATAAAAATTCATCTTTTATGGGAACAAATCCTCTTTCTTTGTTGAAAATTCATCTTCTTCAGTTGAAAACTAAATTTTTTATTGAAAATTCAAGTGTCTTCGAAAAAGTTGGTCTCTTTGACTCAAAAATTTAACTTTTGGGTAAAAGTTCAACTATTTTGTTGGAAAGTCGTCTATTCTGCTTGAACGTTCAAGTATTTGCTTGTTAGTGCAACTATTTGGTTAAACTTTTTTTTTAATTCTTTTTTTTTTACTCAAAATTCATCTTTCTTGGTAAAAAAAGTAAAAATTTTGATTAACTTTAGTAACGACTTGAGAGGTGTAAAAAGTTTAAGCTTTTTCAATACACGCAATTCTCTCATTCCAATTCTGGACACGATTTTATGTTCCATGAGCATTTTGAGTAGTTTCAGTACAGTGCAACAGTAACAATATTCAATTTTAGATTAAATCTATCAATCGGATTAAACGGAATTAAATTGAGTCGCAAAAATGGATACACTGATACTATTTTTTTATTTTATTTTACTTTATTTTATTTTACTTTATTTTACCTTGATGAACTATTCATCAAGGTAGAATTAAGTTCGACTACTTGAATTGAAATCAAATTTTCTATAAGGCTCCATTGACCGTTTTTTCTGGAAATATTTGTCATATAAATGTATTAAATTATTTTATTTGCATATCAAAATTTCATTTTCAAAGTTCAATAGTTAGAAAAATATAACATTTATGTGCATAATGAAACTGAGAAAACTTCAAGATCTATAATTTAACATTTTCTTTAATCAAGAATATTTGACATGGGCACAAGTAACTTTGTTGTTAAATAACATTCAAAATGGCATTTTTACAATAAATGAAAAATAACCATTTTTCTATATTTTAATTGTATTCCTCACATTTAAATCATGATTTACACTAATAAAATAATTAATTAAAAATAACTTCAGGTAATTTAAATAAATTTAAATTAATTTAAAATCCAAAACTCAACTTAGGATGTATCTTCTAATATAACTATATTATTAAATTTTCAATATTTTTGGTTGATGATTCATCACTTTAATTGACAAATTTTGTCTTGTTGTTTGTTCAAAATTGAACTATTTTGTTAGCATTTTTTTGAAATTATTTTATTTAAAATATTAATCTTCTTAAGGGCTAATTCACCTATTTGGTTGAAAATTCAACTATTAGGTTGGAAATTTGATTAAAAACTGAAATATTTAGTTGAAAATTCATGTACGTTGTTAAAAATTATTCTCTTTTTTAAGAAAATTAATCTTTTTGGTTGAAATTTCATATCTTCGGTCGAAAATTAATTCTTTTATTAAAATTTAATTTTTCAAACTATTCAATTTTTCGTCAAAAATTTTTTTTGATATGTATTTAATCTTTTTGGTTGAAAATTCATATGTTTAGTTGAAAATGTAACTATTTTATTGAAAATTTATTTTATTTCCTTACAAACTTGTTTTTCCAACTGAAAATTAAGCTAGTCCACTTTTTGTTGAAAATTTATCTTTTTTAGTTGAAAATTAAGCTATTTTGTTGAAAAATGGTCTTTTTTGGTAGAAAATCAAACTTTTTGGTTTAAAATTTAACTATTAGGTTGAAAATTTCATTAAAAATTAAAATATTTGATTGAAAATTCATGTATTTTTTTTTTTAAATTATTGTTTTTTCTTGAAAATTAATATTTTTGGTTGAAATTTAATTTCCTTGGTTTTAAAATTAGTTCTTTTATTAAACATTAATTTTTTTAACTAAAAATTCAACTATTTAATTTTTTGTCAACATTTTTTTTCATACACATTTAATCTTTTTGGTTGAAAATTCATCTGTTTGGTTGAAAATTTAACTAATTCGTTGAAAATTTATTTGGCTTGATTGAAGATGTATCGCTTTAGTTAAAAGTTCATTTCTTTGGTTAAAAATTGAATTATTTTTGTTGAAAATTCAATTTTTGTGATGAAAATGTGATTAATAATTAAAATATTTGGTTGAAAATTCATGTATTATGAACTCTTTTAATATTTTTTTTGAAATTATTTTATTTAAAATATCAATCTTCTTGGGGACTAATTCGCCTATTGGGTTGAAAATTCAACTATTAGGTTGAAAATTTAATTACAAATTAAAACATTTTTTTGAAAATTATTCCCTTTTGTTAGAAAATGACTTTTTTTCTTTGGAATTTAATATCTTTGGTTAAAAATAAGTTCTTTTATTAAAAATTAATTTCCTAAACTAAAAATTTAACTATTCAATTATTCGTCAAAATTTTTGTTTGACAGGCATTTAATCTTTTTGGTTGAAAATTCATCTGTTCGGTTCAAAATTTGATTTTGAAATTTGATTACAAATTAAAATATTTTTTTTTAAATTATTCCCTTGTGTTAGAAAATGAATTTTTTTCTTTGGAATTTAATATCTTTGGTTAAAAATAAGTTCTTTTATTAAAAATTAATTTCCTAAACTAAAAATT